>JAWVGU010000170.1:529533-657114 GCA_037039885.1 Miamiensis avidus
AAGATTTAGTTTTGATAAGAGCCATGAGGGTAACTAACTAAAAAATAGTTAATATTTTAAATCATAATTATAACTTTGTTAGGATTCAAATCTGCCGAAATTCTTAAGTCACGATATTCCTCTGTTTAATGCTATCGTATAGGATTTATTCCCAGGTCTAAACATTCCGCCCATTGCAAATGAACAGCTGGAAAAGGTCATCAGTTCTCAACTCAAAGAAAAAAAATTGTAAGAACCTCCTTCGTTTATGGAAAAGGTTTTACAGTTCCACGAAACCCTGAAAGTTAGATTTGGAGTTATGATAGGTAAATATAATTATTTTTTTTTTTTTCGCTCAAAAATTAAATAAAACTAAACCAAAATAGTTGGTTGCACAATGGGAGGGAAATCAACTTGTCTTAACACTCTCAAAGATAGTTATATAGAACTCTCCAAATCCTTGGCAGAAGAAAAGGGTGGAGAAGATAAAAATTTGCATCCCCAATTTCAGAATGTTCTCTCTTCTTATTTAAATCCTAAAGCTATTTCCATGGAAGAATTGTATGGAGATTTCGATCCTCTTTCCCAGTCCTGGACAGATGGATTAGCTTCAACTATCATGAGAAACTACGGAATGATGGAATCAAAAGAAAAGAAATGGAGTATATTTATTTATTTATTTATTTACTTGTTAATTTAAAATTAATTTATTTTTTAATTTAATAAAAAAAGTAATTTTCGATGGACCAGTTGACGCCATTTGGATCGAAAATATGAACTCAGTTCTAGATGACTCAATGACTCTTTGTCTGTCAAATGGAGAAAGAATTAAATTAAAACACCAAATTAGAATGATATTTGAAGTATTGGATCTAGCAGTAGCCAGTCCAGCCACTGTTTCTAGGTAAACTGAATTTTTACCAAAAAAATATAAATTTTATACCATTTTCGTTAAAAGATGTGGTATGGTATACATTGATGATGAAGTTGTAGGATACGAAGCCATTGTAAAATCTTTCTTTGAAACCCAATTGATAGATTTTATTAAGCGAAAAGAAGACAGAACCTTTTTAATGAATTAGCTTTTCCTTTCCTACAAAAAAATTCACAGTAAAAAAAATAAACAACAGATTATTTGAATATATATATATATTTACTATTACGAAATTATATTTAAATAAAAATCCTTGTAGATCAATTAAAAAAAATGAAAGTACAAATATTAACCTGTGAAACTAATATGATTTTGTCTGTCTGCAGGAACCTTAAACTGATTCTAGAATTAGACCCTGATATTGGCTACCTAGAGGCTTAAGATACTGTAAAAAGGGCTTTAGAACGTTTGTTATTATGGGCTTTTACTTGGGGAATTGGAGTAAAAATCTATAAATATTATTGTATTCATTCTTATTTAACAAATTACTTATATTTATTAATTCAAGTCTAATCTGTAAACTGCTGATAGAAACAGTAAATTTGAAATTGCCATGAGAGATGTATTTAGCAGTGATATTTGTCCTAAAGGATCTGTATTTGATTACTATTTCTAATTTGTGAAACCAGAAGGAGAGTTCATGCCTTTCGAAGACATAACTCCGGAATTTAATTTCGACCCTAATATGTAAATATCTATACTATTTATTAACTTATTTATTAATTAATTTATTTATTTAGGTCTTATTTTATGCTGAGTGTTCCTACCAAGGATACAGTCTCCTTTGGTTGGCTCATCGAGAGGTCAATACAGTTACTCCAGCCAGTTTTCCTTACTGGAGTCACAGGAACGGGAAAAACATTAATAGTTTAAAATGTTTTAGACAAGATGAGTGGAGAAGGGGGTAGTATTTCTCAATTACAAATGACTTTTTCAGCCAAAACCTCTGCCATCAATACTTAATTGTAAATAGAGGGCAAACTTGCGCCTCAAAGAAGAAAAGGGCAGGTCATTCTAATGCCTCCTCCCGGGAAAAAGCTTGCCATTTTCGTCGATGATATCAACATGCCTCAAGTGGAGACCTACGGAGCGTAGCCTCCCATCGAGCTGTTAAGACAATACATGGACTACCAAGGAGTTTACGATAGAAAGCAACTCTTCTGGAAATCAATTGATTCAACCGTATTAATTGCAGCCGCAGCTCCTCCTGGGTAATAATAAATAAACACGACCATTAATTATGAATTTATTATTTAACAATTACGTATGTATGTACAGGGGTGGAAGATCTCAGCTGACTGTTCGATTTACGAGTCATTTCAATGTTTTTGGTGTTCCAGACAGTAGTGAAGAAGTATTGAAACACATTTTTTCTAGTATTTTCATAAACTTCACAGAAGCGAAGCAATTCACCAAGCAAGTGAAGGAATTCGCTTAAAGCAATAGACTGGTAGTTTCGACTCTTAATATTTACTCAGAAATTCAAAAGGCCCTTCTCCCCACCCCAGCCAAATCGCACTACCTCTTCAATTTGCGAGATGTAAGTAAGGTGTTTTAGGGCTTGCTGCAGGCCAAAAATATGGACTACCAAAAACCTGAAGAATTAACTCAACTCTGGATTCACGAAATGACTCGTGTCTTCCATGACAGACTTATCAACGATGAAGATAGAACTTGGTTCCAAGAGGCCATGGTAGTGCAAACTCTTACACTGGGTAAGTAGATTACCAAAGAAGAGTTATTCCAAGGAAAAGTTCCCTTAATTTTTGCAAACTTTATGGAGAAAGGTATAAATTTGTGATTAAAAATAATAGTTATAGATTTTTAATGTTGTAGGAATTGACTACGAAATGAAAAGATACATAGAAGTGAAAGATTATCAACGTTTAATCAAAGTAATCGACGATTATATGATGGAAGACACGAAACTTAACCTAGTTCTATTTAGAGACGCTATCGAACACATGAGTAGAATAGCTCGAGTCTTGATGATGGAAAGAGGTCACTTTATGTTGGTAATTTTTAAAATGATAACTAGCAATGATATATAAAAAAATATATACAAAATAAATCCTAGGTAGGAGTTGGAGGTAGTGGAAAGAAATCATTAACGACAATTGCCGCAGCTCTGGCCTAGTGCTACTTAGACACCATTGAAATTAAAAAATCTTACGGAAAAAAAGATTTCAAGGAAGATTTGTACCGAATGATGAAGGGTGCTGGTATAGAAGATATCCCCACTGTCTTTTTATTCAGTGACACCCAAATTTTGTAAGAATCGTTTTTAGAAGATATAAACAATTTGCTAAATTCAGGAGAAGTGCCCAACATGTTGGGGAAAGAAGAAATGGACGAAATCAACAATGAACTCTAATAAAAAGCTAGAGAACTCAAATACGCTTCTCCGTATGAGTTATTCGTGGAAAGAGTAAGATCCCCATCTCCATATAGTATTGGCTCTTTCGCCTGTCGGAGAAAAGTTGAAAGAGAGAATGAGGTAATCCAATTTATTAATTACTATAGCAAAATAATTTTTTTTTCGAATTAGAATGTTCCCTTCCATTATCAATTGTTGTACTCTCAATTGGCTCAATCCCTGGCCAGAAGAAGCTCTACTAACAGTTGCCAAAATGAACATAGATAACATTGAATTCGAAGAATTGACTCCGAAAATGAGAGAAGGACTGGCTCACTGTTGCATGTATACTCACAAAACAGTAGAAGAAGCTTGTGATAAATTCTATTAAAACTTAAGAAGAAAAGTTTATATCACTCCGAAATCCTATATTGGTATTTAATTTAAAAAAAACAAAAAAATTGATTTTTAAAAACTTTTTTTATTATTAAAAAAAAAAAACATAGACATGATAGAAGCATATAAGGCTTAGCTAAAATAAAAAGCAGAAGAATTATTATATACTAAAGACAAATTATCCAACGGACTGTATAAACTAAAAGAGGCCAACGAACTCATCGCTGGTCTGAAAGTTAAATTAAAAGACTTACAGCCCGTGCTAGAGTAGCAAACAATCGACATTTAAAAACTAATTGAAGTTTTAAAAGTAGATAGGTACAGACAAAAAAACAGTTATATTTAAAATTCTAAAATTAAAATTTCTTTAATGATATTCTCTTCAGAATTGAGGCGAACAAAGTTCGAGAAGTCGTCGAAGAAGATGAAGCAGTCGTAAAGGAAAAGGCAGACGAAATTTTGGGGATGAAGAACGAGGCAGACGCAGTTCTAAAGGCTGCGATGCCTAAATTAGAGGCAGCTAACAGAGCTCTTGACATTCTGGATCGTAAAACAATTGCAGAAATCAAGCAAAACAACTCACCTCTTCCCTTGGTGAAATTTACTTTGGAATGTGTCAATATTTTGTTCGAACAAAGCGAAAAATGGGAAGATATTAAAAAATTGCTTTCTGACCCCAATTTGCTGCAAAAAATGAAAGAATTCGATGTGTTTAACATTAAGGATAAGGTCGAAACGAATATCAAAAAAAAAATAGCAAGCAATCCAGATTTCATTCCCTCCGTTGTTGAAAAGAAATCAATTGCCGCCAAGGCTATTTGTGAGTGGGTAAGAGGAGTTGCTGATTTCACAGTTGTTAACAAGGAAATTAATGAAAAAAAGACTAAAGTCGCAAAGATGGTATTTAAAAATATTTTTTGTTTATTATTAAATAATAATCCATTTTTACAAATAAAAAAGGACGGGGAATTGGCTGAATAGAACAAACTCCTTGCTGTAAAACAAGCTGAGCTGAAAAAAGTCGTAGACAAAGTGGAGGCTCTGGAAAACTAATACAAAACAAGTTAATAAAAACTAGACAATCTGAAAGAGGAAAAGAAAATAACTGCTGATCGACTCGTTAGAGCTGAAGAACTAACCACCGGTCTCGCCGACGAATAAGTAAGGTGGAAAGAAACTGTAGAAGTTTTAACAGGTTCCATGGCTTTGGTATTGATATTAGCTACAATTTTTTTGTTGTATTAATAAAAATATAATAACAGCTAATCGGAGATGTCTATATATCAGCCAGTTGTGTGGCTTATTACGGACCGTTCACAGGAGTATATCGATAGGAATTAGTAGATAAGTGGGTGTAAATGGCTTAGGAACAAGAAATTCCCACCCAGGAAAAATTCGCATTAGAAGATATACTCGGAGATCCAGTTACAGTACGATAGCTTTTTATTATTTTTAAATTATTTTTAAACAAATAAATAAATAAAATGTATACAAAGTAAATTCATTTTATTTAAAGATCAGAAGCTGGAACGCAAAAGGACTTCCCTCAGACAGTGTTTCAATTAACAATGGTATTTTAGTTTACAATTCGAGGTCAGTTCCCCTTTTGATTGACCCTCAATTGCAAGCTACGAAATGGATTAAGAACCTTGAAAAGGAAAGCGGATTCCAAATATGTAAAATGAATTCTCCCGATCTAAGTAAATTGCTGGAAAATGGTCTGCGTATGGGTATTCCTTTGCTAATAGAAGATATGGAGGAACACCTTGAAGCCATACTAGAACCTCTCCTAATGAAGGAATTTAAATACGTTAACAGAAGATAAATGGTGAGAATAGGAGACACGGAAGTAGAATATGATCCCAACTTCAAACTTTACATCATTACTAAAATACCCAATCCTGCATTTTTGCCTGACATTTTCATTCGATGCACCGTTATTAACTTCACAGTTACTGAGTTGGGACTAGAAGAGCAATTACTGGGAGATGTTGTCAGAATAGAAAAGCCAGAGGTAATACAAATATACAAAAAAGTCTCTTTAAACGACATTTTTTCAATATTTTATTTGATGAATTTTAATATTTAACCTATTTAATCAACAAATTAATTACTTTTATTAACAACACATTTCAACACATTTCAGGTGGAAATCTAAAAGAATGAACTGATAGTTTAGATTGCAGATGGAAAGGCGATGTTGAAGCAAAATGAAGACTCTATTTTAGAAATGCTAGCCAATTCGCATGGAATGATTTTGGATGACGTGGAACTAATAGAAAAGTTGAAGGAGTCGAAAATAACTGCCAAACAGGTGCAAAATAGTTTGGAGTACTCGGAAGAAAAGCAAGTGGAAATAGATGCAGCTCGTTTGCAGTATAAACCTGTAGCTATCAGAGGGTCCATTCTATTTTTCGTAATTGCCAATCTGTCTCTTATTGACCCTATGTACCAGTTCTCGCTCTCGTATTTTAAAAGACTTTTCACGATGGTTATTCAAAACTTAGAACCCACAGAGGATGTAGAAGTAAGAGTAAAAATGCTACTCACGTCCATCACTGAAATTATTTTCCTCAACGTCTGCAGAGGTCTCTTTAATGACCACAAAAAAATTTTCTCCTTCCTCGTCAGTTCGGCCATCAATTTGAATGCAGAAGTAATTCATTTTTTCGTGTTTAATATATCTATTTAATATTATCATTATTCTTTAATTAACACTCAAGAACATCAAAAAATCTGAATGGAACATCTTCGTAAGAGGAGCTGTTGGAGCCAACAAATAGCCGCTGCCTCAAGGATGCAAAATCAGAGAAATTACCTGGAATAAAATCGTAAATTTGGCAGCTGCCCTTCCGTAAATGAATGAGTTGCCGAGCGAAATAGCTAAAAACCTATCCAAATGGGAAACTTGGATCAATTCGAAAGATGTGCACTTAACAAACCCACCCAGCCCCTACGCATGTGGACAAGATAATGACAAGTCTCTTTCCCTGTTCCAAAGACTTCTTCTTTTGAAAACAGTCAGGGAAGAAAAAACTCTATACGCAATGACTTATTATGTCGAATAAACAATCGGTACTAAACAATCGCATTTTCTTATTAATAATTTTTTAATTGTATTTAAAAATCGAATAAAACAGGCCAAAAGTTCTCTCACGCACAAGCAGAAACAATGGAACAGGTTTTCAAAGATACCGACTACAAAACGCCTTGGATTTTCATTCTATCACAGGGAGCTGACCCTCTTCTTTCTTTACTCAGATTCAGTAAGGACATGAAGGTTCCCCAGGAAAAGCTGTCAATTATTTCTCTGGGACAGGGCCAGGGACCCATAGCAGAAAGGGCGCTAGATGTGGCCATTAAGAACGGAGGATGGTACTCTAAATTAAAGTAAATTATGTATATTCCATTCATTAATAACTTTTGCAAAAGGGTAATATTGTAAAATTGCCATCTGGGAAAAAGTTTCATGCCCACTCTTGAAAAAAGAATCGACCAATTGAACAACCCAGACCTCGAATACAATCCGGAGTTCAGACTCTTTCTCACTTCTATGCCTGCCAACTACTTCCCAGTATCCATTCTCTAAAATGGAGTAAAGCTCACCAATGAGCCGTAATCTGATAAAATCACTTTTATATTTATTACTAATTTTACTTACCTTATTCATTAGACCGAAAGGACTGAAAGCCAACATTATGAAGAGTTATGCAGACTTATCGTAGGAAAAACTCAACAGTTGCTCCAAGCAAGAAACGTGGAAAACACTTATATATTCGCTCTGTTTCTTCCATGCTGTTATTCAGGAAAGAAGAAAATTCGGAGCCTTAGGGTGGAATATTAGGTAATTTATTCAATTTTGTATATACTAACTACGTAATAAAATGAATGAAATTCTCATTTTCAAAGATATGAGTTCAATGACAGTGATCTAGATACCGCCTCAACCATTCTTAACAATCTATTAGAAGCCAACGATTAAGTTCCGTGGTAGGCATTGCGATATGTAATCGGTCAAATAACATACGGAGGAAGAGTTACCGACGACTGTATAACATTTTTATTAATTTAAGCAATTACATTTTTATATAAAAAAATAAAAAAAAGTGGACAGAAGAACCCTAGTTACCATTTTGAACACATATATGCATGAAGAAGTGCTCAAACCCAATCATTCTCTTTCAGAAAGTGGAATCTATACGACTCCAGTTTAGGGAGATTTAAACCATTACCGAAACACAATTGCCAAATTCCCCGAATATGAACTGCCAGAAGTATTTGGAATGCATGAAAATGCCAATATTACCTTTGAATTAAAAGAATCTAAAAATGCCCTAGATACGATTCTGTCAATTCAGCCGCGAGAAACCGGAGGAGCTAAAGGTAAATTCTTTACAATTTTTTTATCAAAAATTTAAATTTTTGTATTTTTTTAAGGGGAGGGAAAATCTATTGAACAAATCTTGGAAGAAATTTGTAATAGTTTCGAAGAAAAGATGCCTCCCATGCTGAATAAAGAACAGGCTGAAGCTAAGAAAACGGCAAAACGAGCATCAATGACCAACCTCCCTGCCTCAGACGCCTCCCATTCGCATATAGACTCACTATAGGTGTGTATGAATTAGGAGTGCGACCGATTCAACAAACTATTAACACAAATGGTAAAGACAATGAAGGCTCTTAAAAAGGCTTTAAAGGGAGAAGTCGTTATGAGTGCCGAATTAGATCTCATGTCTCAATCTCTTATAAACAATTAAGTAAAATAATAATTTTATAAATTAAATTTTTTAAAAAATTCATTTTTCACCCAAAAAAAAGGTGCCGCTCATTTGGAAATCTAAATCCTATCCCTCACTTAAACCGTTGGCGAGTTGGTTTGAAGACATGACTGCGAGAGTCAAATTCTTCAGTGATTGGCTCTTTTTGCCTGAAGGCAACCCTTCTGCCTATTGGATTTCCGCTTTCTTCTTCCCCCAAGGATTTTTGACAAGTATTTTACAAAATTACGCAAGAAAGTACCAAATCGCCATCGATAAATTAAATTTCGCGTACAAATACCAAAATAGTGCCGAACCAACTTCTGCTGTAAGTGAAAACGGAGCTTTTATTTACGGATTATTCATTGAAGGTTGTGGATTCGAATTTAATAAAGGTAAGGGGGGAAAATATTTAAAAATTTTTCATAAATCTAATCTAATATAATTTATTTTATTGTAGGATATCTCGACGAGAGCCAGCCTGGAGTTATGTACATTAACGCTCCTGTTATAGAATTCATTCCCACTGAAAATTATGTGAGAAAGGAAGAAGACTATGCAATGCCTGTATATAAAACTACGCTTAGAGCAGGTACTCTCAGTACCACCGGACATAGTACGAATTTCATTATTTCGATTGATGTGCCAGCTAAAAAAGCTCCACAATAATGGATCTTAAAAGGAGCAGCATTCGTTTGCATGTTAAATGACTGAAAAGTGAAGAAAATCGATTTTTAAAATGAAAAAATAAATTTATAACAAAAAAATTTAATTAATTTCTTCACTCTTTTATTTATAATAGTTTATATATTTTATTATTCTATAATTCAACTAACTACTTCTATCAATTAATAGAAAATAAAATGTGTTGCTTTTTGAATTTTCTCTTATATTTTATAAATTCATTTGTAATCAGCAATTATTTAGAAATTTATTAAAAGTAAATTAATATATATTATTTTTTTTAATTGATTATTACTTAATTACTTACTTACTTAAATATATTATAATATTATTTTTTTTTTTTATAAAATATATTTAATTTTTCAATATAATTTTTATGTTAATTTATATAAAAAATGGTATTTGATTGTATACTACTCATCCCGTCATTGTTTAATCATTTTTTTTTATTTTTAGGTTATTTTTTATCTTGAGTTTTTGCTGCTTCAGTTTTTTTTTAAGTACTAGTGGCAGCTTTTTCTTATTTTTTAGCAGGAGTAGATTCGACGGTAACTTGAGATTTCTATATTAAAATATTAAATTAAAAACAGCATTACAATTATAAAAATAGCAAAATGTTACATATCCTGGGAATTGATATTCGATTCCTAAATCTTTTAACTATTGTCTCTTTTTTTCTTCTTATTTCAATAAATTCTAAACTTCTTATTTCATTTTCTCTTCAGATTTTTCCTAAACAAAGAAAATAATAAATATTATAAATAGCCTTTTTATATCAATGAAAAAATCACCTGATTTTTTTCTTTAGCGAATATTTTAGACCAATTAATGAATTTGTATTATTTTTATCCAGATTTAAAGCTAAAAGGGTTGGGTTATTCTTTAGTTAAAACGTGAACGTCTAATATTTTTCCTAAAATCATATAATTGTTCATGGCTTTAGCGGCGATGTCAGCAATTTCAGGGATTTCAAATTAAACAAATCCGAATCCTTTACTTCTGGCAGTCTTTTAAAAATAATATAATATTATTTTATATTTTATTGTATATTTTGATAACTTACTTTTCTACTTCTTCCAACTTTAACTGCTTTAATTGTTCCATATTAAGCGAAATATTATTTTAACTAATCTTCTAATAAACCATGAGGAAGGTGTCCAACATATATAATACATTTCTAGAAATAAATAGAATATATATTATATTTTACATCCAAAATCGCAAAAAGCAATAATAAAAATGTTTAATTTACATTGGTTTCAGGATTAGCTTTAACTTGATTGGCAGCTTCGAATCTGGCTAATTTAGCTTTTTTGGCTTGAACTTTTACAGCTGATTTTTCTTTAACGATAGTTTTCTTTAAATTGTCTTTTTTGGGTTAATTTTTTTCCTATTTAACTTCAACTTCTTTCTTTTCTTCTTCTATTTCTTTCTTTTCTTCTTATTTAGATTTTTTTTATTATACTTTTTATGCTTTCACTGGTTTTTCTGTTTTTTTATTTTAAGGTTTAGCTGCTTTTTTTTGTGCTTTAGCAGGAGCTTTGGCACTTTTTTNAGCAACTTAAGGTTTGGGTGCAGCTTTTTTTTAGGCGGCTTTATTTTACTTTCCTACTTATTTGGCCATTTATATGTTTTTTTTTAAGTGTTTTTTTTTGTGTTAGTGAGTGTTTGGCAAAAATATAATTTCGTAATATTGTTTATTTTGTATACTATTAATTTATTTGCTTGTAATTTACCCATACCTTTATTAACATTACAAAGTCTCTATCATTTAATATAAAATTTCTTTACTATCATAGATATAAATAATTATTCAACTTTTTTACATTGCAGATTTCTTTTCTACTAAAAATATTATCATTAAAAATAAGTAATATTGCTTTTTAAATATATTTATTTAAAAAAGGAATGATTGATGATTTAATTTTTAAGTCTTTACAATTTTTTCAATTATATATAATCTTTTTTTAAATAATGCTCCATAATACCATATTTTTGAATTGAAATTGTAGATTTAGATAAATAAAAATAATTAATAAATTTAAAATATAGATATATTTATCGATTAATAGATCGAATTGTGATAAAACTTCTATTTAAAAATTGTAAATTTTGTAAGAATATAAAAGAAATATATTTAAATATCATATTCTTTTATATATTTATTTAATTGTAAGTGAGAGTAGCAATAACAAGATATCATTAGCGAAAAAAAAGGAAAAATAATACTTTATTAAAAATTAAAATAATCAAACACACAAAGTAAAATTATATATTTCATAAGTAAAAAATTAATAAAAAAATACTCATTAATTATAATTTACCTTTTTTAGTAAAAAAAAGAGCTTCACAAATAAATAATAAAATATAAAAATTTAAAAAATAATAAATAAGGCACACCTAATACAAAAATAATGGATTTATTCTTAGACAATACTTGGGAATCTATATTAGTCGAACTCATGGTTCACTACACCGGATTAAGCAAAAATGTTAATATTATCAAATTATCTGAAGTAACATAAAAAATTTCCAGAGAAGGAGTTGAAGGACCCGTTAAATTAGTCATCCCTACTCCCTTGTTAACTGTTTCCGAAACTGAATGTTTCAATAACCCCGTTTCTATTTCTCTTTACCTTGCTTAATTGTCTGGAGTTAAGAATTTCCTTTTCGGAACTGAGTAAAAAGCTGAATTTTAAGTAATTCTATGAAATTTAAATTATTATGAATAATTTTTTAAAAAATTATTTGCCATAAATATAAATGTAGTTTTTTCAGAATTGGGGTTTTTTATTTGTTAAAAAGTGAAAAATAAAAATTTTATTGTAAATTTGCATTCCATTCTAAATAATAATAATAATCATACTTATCTATTTACTTTATTAGTAATAGAGTTTTTAGTTAATAGAGGCAATTTTTAAATAGAATAATTTAAAAAAAGAAATATAAACAAATTTAATTATAGACATTATTATTATTATCCCCTAATTCAAATTCTTATTTTAATTTAGCACATTTCTAAAATTGAAGTTTGTAAAACCTGCAAAGATTTGATCCCCACTTTAAACAAGGAATTAGAAACCAAAACCTTTTTCTTTGGAGCCCATGTTTCTTTTTCTGATTTGGCCATCTTCTTCTGCACCTACAAATCAATGATCGCCATGGATGACTAAGCCAAATGGGAAAACTGCAATTTCTTCAGATGGTTCAACCACATTTAAAATCTTCCTTAAATTTCTTCATTCTTGGAAGCTCAAAGACTCCCCAAATCTTCTTTCCCCCAAAAAGCCAGAGTAAAAAATACCAAGTTAAATTCTTCAATTTTTAGTAAATGAAAAAATAAAATTTAAATATTAAATCTAGGTAACCATTCCTGTAGTTGCTGAATAAAAAAAAGCTAAAGGAGGAACCCAAGCCCCTCCCAAAGGAGAAGGAAAATAAAAATAACAACAACAACCATAATAATAAAAAAAAGAAGGAGAAAAATAATAACAATAGGCTCCTAAAGAAAAAGCTGATAAAAAAGCTGATAAAAAAGCTCAATAACCCGCCAAAAAGAAAGAAGAACCCAAAACTTACACTCCCGTAAATATTAATATCCCAAATCAATCAAATTATTTATATTTTATCATTATTTTAGGATCAACCTCTTTACTTTGAATAATATATTGATATCAGAGTTGGAGAATTGAAAAAAGTCTGGAAACACCCTGACTCCGAAAAATTGTGGTGTGAAGAAATCGATGTCGGTGAACCTGAATTAAGATAAATTGCTTCCGGATTATAAGAAATCATTCCTATTGAAGGAATGACCGGAAAAGTTTGCGTAATGACCAACTTGAAACCCAGACCTCTCAAAGGTAAAATATAAAAAAAAAACTAATATTGCTAAATAAAACAAATTGCATCATATTAAAAAATTTATATCTGTATAGGATTTGCTTCCAACGGAATGGTCATGTGTTCCTCAACTGTTGACAAATCTCAAACTTAACTCTTAAGACCTCCTGCTGGTAATTACATGATAAATTATGAATTATACCTAAAAAAATTAATTATTTATTATTTTACTTTTTTTAGACGCAAAAGTTGGAGACAGAATCATGTTAGAAGGATTTGAAGGTTAATTTAAATAAGAAAGATTAGATATTCCTAATTCTAAAAAGAAAGTTCTTGAAAATGCTTTCCCTCTCTTAAAATGTGATGCTGAAGGTTGTGCCACTTATTCTGGTAAATAATATAGAAAGTTATTCTAAATTATAAATAATGATAATTTATTTTTATTATAGGACTTAAATTCAAAGTAGCTGGAGGATACTGTAAAAGTGAAAGTATTGTTAATGGAACTGTTGCTTGAAAAAATATATTTTTAATTTATAACCAAATATATTTTAAATTGCGTATTACTTTAGTTTTTTATAATAAAATGCATTTATTACACATTATAATATTTAACTTTCAAAATAAGAGTCAATAGTTATTATTCTTCCTATTTAATAAATCAAGTTATTACTATTTAGTATTGTAATTATTTTATTTCTATTATCTTATAATTACACTTTAATTAATAATGAAAATAATATAGATTTTACAAAATAAAAATAATATTAAATAAATTGTGTTATTTTCTATTACATTTATTTATTTTGAAAAAATAAATACAAGTTTATATAGAATGAAATTCAATTTAAATGAAGTTCTATTTCTTTAAAATAAACATATATTTTTTATTTTAGAATGATTTAATATTTTTATCAAGAATTTATTTATATTTTATAAAAAATAAAAATATATTTTAAAAAATGAATATTTTAAAATATATAAATTAGATATAAATAATGATTCAACAATATATATTACTTTTATAGGATTATAGTTTATAGTTAATAAAATCAATAAGTTTACCTTATTCTATTTCTAAAAATATAAGAAAAATCTCAACTATTATTATTAATTTTAATTGTAGATATTTTATATTTATTAGTATCATTGATTAAATGAGTAATTGTCTATTAATTGTAAATAAAAAGTAATTATTTTATATATATATAATAAATCGGTAAATTTTATTTTAGTTTTAAAATCCTATAAATACCTACTTTATACTTCGTATAATTATATAATTTNATTTATTAATTTGAGGTAGCAGGAATCCGGCAAAAACATTGTGAATTTATTTTAATTAAAATACCATAACTATACTTATATTAATTCATAAAATATAATACATTAAAATATAATTTACAAAATAATAATTTTCATATATACAAAATTGAAAATAGAAAGAATTTCATAATAAATATAGAAAAAAAGAGAGGTTTCAAATAAAATATAAAAAATATAACCTTTTAGAGAATATAAAAAAACTATGTCAGATTTAGAGGCAGATTAAGCAGAAATGTAATTTTCACAAGATAATTCCAATGAATAATTGAAAAATAATAATTAAAATAACAATAAAAACAATGGAAGTGAGTAAGGCAATGGTAAACATTTAAAACATAAACTAGATATCAAAAATTTGATGATTTATTTTTATATTTATTATTTAAACTAAAATATAAGAAAATGATGCTTTTGAAGATTATGAAGAAGATTAATAATAATAGTAGTAATAGCATAGTGTAAAAGACGAATACGATGAAGCAGAAATCAACTATGAAGAAGACGATGAGAACTAGGATGATCACAATGATGAAGAAAATAACAAAAATAGTGAAGAATCATAAAAATAGAAAGAGGGTGAAAAAAGTGTAAAAAAGGAAAGCAAAAACCATCGTAATGAATCATCAGATAGACCTGCAAGAAAAGATAGTAGTAGTACCAAAAAAAAAGATAACAGAAAGGACAGAAGAGAGAGATCGCGAAGCAGAAGCAGAGATAATAATAGAAGAAGTAACAATAACAACAACAATAGTAATAATAATAATGGAAACAGATCAAAATCAGGAGGACATAATAATAATAATGAATAGTAAAAAATTAAATACAATTATCACAATCAATTATTAAAAAAAACTTCATTTAATCATAGGAGATAGGTAGAAGCTTGTTGCACAACTTGCAAATAAAACGACAGAATGAATCATAAAACATGTGTGTGTGTAGTGCCCGCGAATCAAAGAAGAACAAATATCGGAGACAATGGATGCAAAAATTGTGGATGCACAGGATGTTCCTACGAAGATTTGCACAAAAACGATGAATATTAACGAGATTCGTATACTTTATTTTTTTTCTTCTTTTATTTTAAAATAAAAACATCTATATAATTGCCATTTTTTATTAAGAATTTCTTCTGAAGCATCGAGAGAGCATATGAAAAACGGGTGCTGCAAGCCATGTTTAAAGGCTTTTTCTGAAAATGGAAAGGCTTGTATGTGCCAGGTTCCTAATAGAGACAGAAAGCATAAATTACCTGAAAAGGGGTGCAAAAAATGCGGTTGCCATGGATGTATTATAATTTTTTTAATAATTTCATTCTTAAATTTTATTTATTAAAATTTTCAAAATATCAGGCCATCCCTACGATACAAGATTAAAATCAGATAATAATAGTAAATAAAACAAAAGCCATACCAACACCAACAGCAGTAATAGGAGAAGAAGTGTTTCTTAGAGTCCTGAAGAGTTGTGGAATTTAGACAATTTAAACAAATCCAAAATAGGAACTCTCATTTCTCATTAGCTAGGTATATTGCCTCCTCTAATAGGATTCGGAATTCCTCAGAGAACATATTCATATTTAACTGGACTGCCTGATAATAAATAGAAAAGTTGATATTAATTTTTTCCATTAAGTATCTACTTCTTTTATTCTTTCCATAATTAACTTGGTTTTTTTATTTATTTTTTTTAAATTTAAACTTACAAAATATGTTCCTGTATTATTTATTACTTATACATATCAGTAATTATATGTGTTTTTGAGATATTTTATTATATAAGAAAAAGTTTCTATTTTAAAATTAACAATTTTATAAATTTATAAATGCAAAAATTTTTTATAAAAAAACAAATATTAAATTCAATTATTCATTGAACAAATTAATAGATTTTTATATACTATTTATTTTAAAATAACAATATGCAGTATAATCAATTGTAATTATTAGAAATTAGTACGTAAGTAATATTAGTCAAAAAGTTAATTTTAAATTACATCTATTGGTTACTTACTCATTGTAATTAATAAATAGTAGTTTATTTTTATATCAGTTAAATTATGAAAGTAATCATGGCCAGATTTATATTAGTTTGCTTATTTAATTAATTTATCGGCGCTATTAAACAGATGAAATAATAATCAATCAAACCATTAATTATTTATTTATATTTTTTTTTTTTTTCATTAAGAATTATGATTTGAAAATTTTATATTAAATTATTATATATATGAGTGTGTATATTTATATTTTATAAAACTCTATTACATATATATATATAAAGATAACATTTGTTAATAGAGAAATAATATATTATATATATTTAAAATATATAAATAATTAATGGGTATGTATTCAATAGTAAGGGTTTGGCTACAATAATTAAAACTATTACTTAATTAATTAAGTGAAGGGTTAAAATAATGAACAAATAAAAAATTATGTAGTAAATAAAAATTTCGACAATTATTTGAAATTTCTATTAATTATACTTTTATTATCAAAAAAAAAAAGGAATAATAATATAGTTTATATATTTATAAATATTAGTTTAAAATAATAATTAAATCAATTAATTATCTTAACTTAACTTCAATATTTATTGGTTTATCTTTCTCTTACTTGGTGAAATATATGATTATAAAATATAAAAAACATAATAATTAATCAAGTAATTAATAATAATATATAAATAAATAAAATACCAACCACAAATTACAACAAATTATATTAAAACATTAAAGTATTATCAATAGGAAAAAAGTATCTGAACGAAAAAAAAAGAGAAATATAAAGATTATTTTAACCAAAAAAAGTTTAAAAAAATATTTTTCTTTTTGAATCAACTTCAACCGATAACACCAATAATAAAAGCAAAAAAAAAACACTTAAATTATTGAATAAAAAACAATCACAATAATCAAACCATAATTTTTATTCAAAATTCAATTTAAATTATAAAATCATCAACATAAAAACTTTTAAAATTAAATAATGAGTGGAGTAAATAGCGAAAGTTTGAGTAAACTAAAAACAATTATGAAAGGATTAGATGATCGAAATAAGCAAACCATCAACAACAGCAATAACGGTAACGGTACTAATGTTAGAGAAAAGGAATTCAGCACCTCCGGCTAATAAACTTCTAAGTCACACAGCAATAATACAAACAAGAGTATTTATATTCATAAAATCATCCATATTATTCTTTTAAAATTTATAAAAATTTTATAAAAATAACTGAAGGCGATAATAAAAAGGATCCAATCGTGGCAGCAGACGAAATCATTTCGAAATATATTGCGAAAACTGAAAACAAATTAAAAAAATCTGATTTTAAGCCTGCCGATTTCGCCGCCGAAGCTTTAGTCGAGGTATAAATTAAATAAAAAAAAGTCAACTAATTTAATATAATTAAGTCATTAAATAAATAAATGTATATGATTTTAAATAATTTTTTTTGGGTAAAGTCTACTCCTATGTCCCAATTGGCGAAGTAATAGCAGCAGTAAAAATCTAAAACTGAAGCATTTTAAAGAATTACGAGCGGCAGCAACAAAAACGGGTAGGTTGTGAAGAATGTAGAGTTTAGTTTGGCAGAAGAAAACAACGGGAAAAATGTGCATTTCACTAATAATGAAGAGTTAAGCGAAAATTCATAATCAGAGTGCCAAAAATTGAGATCGGAGGTAAAAGAGCTAGAGGAAAAGAACAAAAAGGGAAGAGAACATCACAAGGAATTGCTGAAAATCATTTAGTAAAAGGACAAGGAATTAAGGAGAGTGAAGGCCAAACATACGAAGCAGTAACAGCAGTTACAAGACTCGAAATTGGTGGAGTATGTTTTGTTTTTGGAAAGTAACTATCGCCGCCTGGAAAAAAAATACAAAAGGAAAAGCGAAATTATAGAAAAATATCAGGCTGCAAATAGTAATAATATTAGTTAAGCTTATTTACATTTTTCCCCAGTTTTAAATTTATTTCATTTATTAGAAAAAGCCGGTAATAATGCCTATAGCAATGGGGACAATCAGCAGTAGCAATTCAGAAAAAATGACATTTTGGTCGTCAATAATTTGAACCAAAATCTCTTTAATGGTAAGTATCCCATTAATTATTCATTGTAATTATTAAAATATTTAATAATAAATTAAAGTTGAAGATGAAGAAGACGAGTAATAACACTAAAATATTGAAGACAGTGATATTAGACTGTAGTTTTCGCAAACACAAGAGTCAAACGAACTAAAACTTATCAGGGAACAGACTGAAGAAATGTAAAAAACGATACTTATTTTGCACTAAGAAATAGAGTAAGTGGAAGAAGAAAAACTTGTTTTACACCAAGAAAAGGCCTAGTTGCGCACTCAAGTGTAGAAAATAGTAATAAAAAATTGATATATTAAATAAAAATTAACCATTTAAATAATTATTTCTCTTTAGAGCCAGATTCAGTAATAAGAAAAAGCATTGTTTGAAAGCGAACTACTGAAACACCTGGAAGAAAATGAAATGTTGAAAAACAATTTGATGGAAATCGAACATGAAGTTAGCAGAACCAAATTGAATGAAAAAGAGTATACGAGGGCCAATTATGATTTACAAACTCAGCTGAAATAGAGTAAGCTAGAAGTATTGCAGCTCAAAAATTAAAAAACGCAAATGGAGTAAGAATTCTTGCTTTTGCAGGAAAAACACATCAAAACTAGAACAACCAACAACAACAACAATAGTAACAATATTAACAATAGTAAAAACGAACTAGAAGCTGAAAACCACAGACTGAACGTAGAGTTGAATTCTCAAAGGCAAATGCGACTAGAGGCTGAGTTCAGTAAAAATCAACTGAAATAGCAACTGCAACTTCTGCAGGATGAAGTGGCTCTTCTGCGAGACAAATTTGTCTCGTAGCAGCAGGGAGATAGTCCTGCGCCGTTCAAAAGCAACAAAAATACGCCCAATAATAATGCTAGCAAAAGAATGCAAGAAAAATAATAAGAATAACAAGTATTTGTTGAGGGAATGGAACAGTAGTAGCATGACTATTAGAAATTGTAAAGGGAATTCAGCAGAATCTAAGCCATTGCTCTCGAAAAGGAACAGAGTATCAATAGGAGTCTCGACGAACTTAACAAAATTAGAATCAAATACTCCAATCTAGAAACAGCCAAATAGGACTTGGAACTCAAACTGAACTCCGAAAGGAAAACAGTTGATGCTCTCAAACTGCAACAAGCGGAGCAGAGAAATGACTATGAAAAGAAATTGCAGGTCTTGAGATCAGAAAACTAAACGATGTTGCAAGAATAGTAATAATAGTAATTCGCAGCGCAGGAAGAAAAAGTGAAAAGCCACAAAAAAGTAACTCCAGCTACAAACTTCGACAGCGTCAAGGAGGAAATGCAAAAAGAAATTGAAAATTTGCACGAAAAACTGGAACTAAAGAGCAGCGAAATACAAAAGTACCAACTCGTGCAGTTGCAAAATTAGCAAATCTCAGATGAACAGCTAGGAAAAATCGAAAATTTAAGCCGAAAGTTGAAACAATTGCAGGAAAAAGAAGAAAAAGAACAAATGATGGCCAATAATAAAAACGCTTCACTGCTGCAAAAGTAACAATAAGAAGAAGACGAAATCGAGTTTTTAAACCAGCAACTGAAGCAAATGCAGCAAAATGTGCAGGCTCTTAAGGAAAATCTGAACTTGAAGGAAGAAGAGAACGAAGACTTGGAGACCCAATTGAAGAAAGTGAAAGAGCAGGTGGAATCTGTGAAAAAGCAGCAAGAAAAGCAAAAGAAAATGCTGCAAGAAAGATACGAACGCGAATTGGAAAGTTTACGCGCCAGTTCAAATGACATTGAGTTAAGTCTGAAGGGGCGCATCGAAAAACTGAAGTAAGAACATGTGCAGGTGCAGCAGAATTTGGAGCACCAGGAACGCATCCAGGAGCAAATAGAGTCGCTGCAATTCGAACTACAAAACACCAAGGACCGACTCAACTCCGAAACCAAGAAGGCCAGCGCTGCAGCCAAGCAAAATGTCGAGTTGCAGATGCTGCTCGACGAAAAAGAGGTCGCCGAAAACAAAATGAAGCAGAAAATCAACAGTTTGGAAGGGCAACTCAGCGCCGCCAAACGCGATTTCGAAAACGCCAAAAGTCAAATTTAGAGCGAAATGCACCACGAATGGAGCGAAAAAGTAGATAATCAAGAGCTGCTTTTCTCCAAAAATCTGCAACTCAAAAACCAGGAAATTGAACAACTGAAACACGAACTCGAACAGCTGCATCATTAAAATAATAAGGAGGAGGAAAATTCCAATCTCCAGCGAGAACTCGCCACTCTCTAACGTGAACTCAAGGCCAAAAACTCGGAGTGCGAAAGTGTTAAGAATCAGTTCGCAGTCGTTTCTGAGTAACTCAAAATTAAAACGGAAAATGCCTTGCAAATTCAAAATCAGTTACAATAATAGATGAAGGAATAAGTCATCGCCAAAAACCAAACAATTTCCGAACTTGAAACTGCTGTCGAACAACTTTAGCAAGAAAATGCAGCGCAACTCCAACAATTTTAGCAACAAATCGAATCCACGAACGACAATTGGACGCGCATTTTGCAATTCGTCGCCGAAAATGTATCTGCCGCTGTTGAAAAAACCCTTTCTGAACTTAATCAGTCCCTCTTTTCTAAAAAAGCCGCAATCGAAGTAAATGATAAAGAAAATGAAGAAGAAAATGAAGAAGAAAACGCTTCAATTGCAGTTATTAAAGAAAAACTGAACCAATTGCAGACCCTTTCTGGCAGAGTCGCAGAATAGTGGTGCCAGAAAATTGTTTAGGCTCAAAGTTAATGTCGCGACGTAGAAAGCAAGCGATAAGAACTCGAAGGGGAACTGAATAGTGTGAAGATTTTGAGTCAGGGAAAAGAAAGTGAAGTTTAGTTGCAAGTATAAACTCTAAAAAGTAATTTTTAAGCCGAATTTGCCAAATAATAGCAAGAAATTTAACATTTAGACGAGTAGTTGTCGCTAAAAAATTAAGAGAAATCGCACTTGGAAAGTGAAATCAGCGATTGGGAAAAATAAGTAGAAGATTTGCAAAGCCAAATCGAGAAATTAGGACGAGAGAAGGAAGAATTGGACATCGAAATCAAAAAATTTGAAGGAAAATTGCAAGAAAGTGAAGCAAAATCACAGCAAAAAGACGCAGAATTCGCGAATTTGGAAAAAAAAGCTGGGGAAATGGACACTTTGCTGAAAAAACTGAAATAAGAACAAATTTCAAAGCAAAAAGAAATAGAAATGGTGCATGTGGAAAAACAACACATTGAAAAAATGGCCGAAAATCTGGAATCTGCACTGAAACAAAGCTCCTCGAAGTCAGACGAACACGTTGAACAACAAATGAAAATGCAGCAAAAATTGAGCGAATAAATGTAGAACGCCAAACAAGTGCAAATTGAACTCATCAATACGCAGCAATAATTGGAAACAACGCAAAGCAATTTCGCGCAGTTTGAACAAGAACAACTAGAACTCAAAGCCAAACTGGACACGCAGGTAAATGAACTCTCGATTGAAAACTAAAATTTCAAATCACAAATTGAGAAAATGGATCTGTAATCCGAAAAACACCAAGAAGTGCAAAAACAACTCAGTGAAAAATCACTCAAACTTATGTCCGAAATTGAAAAATTCCAAAACGAAAAACAGGATAGAGAAGCCGAAATTACCTAACTGAAATCACAAATTTAATAGTTGCAAGAATAAATATAACAATCAGAAACTAAAATTCAAACAATGAAGGAACAATATGAAGAGTAGCAGGAGATAGAAAAACAAAATTAGATCAACTAATCAGAAAAACTCCTTTAGCAAAATGAGTAATAAAAATAACAAAAGGAGCAGCAAATATAGGAAAAGGAGTAGCAAATATAGGAAAAGGAGCAGCAAATATAGGAAAAGGAGCAGCAAATATAGGAAAACGAACAAAAAATATTAGAAAACGAATAAACAATATTAGAAAATGAACAAAAAATATAATAAAAAGAAGAAACGATTTTATAATTAGAAAAATAAATTTCGGAAAAGAATGAGATGACTTTGAAATTACAATAAATGAATAGTGAAAATGAGAGTAAAATTATAGAATTGGAATAATAGTTATCTGAAATGGTAAAACAAAATTAAAATGGACAAGAGATGACTGTAAAACTTGAATAATAGATTACTGAACTGCGAAATGAAATCACAGCCAAGTAAGAATAGTATTTAAAAGATATATCACAAAAAGATGAGTAACTCACAGAAGGACAAAATCAAATCGAAAAAGTAAAAATTTAATTTGCTAAATATATTATACAAAAAAATAATCAATTCATTCATTCATTATGTTTTTTTTGGAACAGGCGGAAGAGTAAGAAAAAAAAATGAGTTCGAAAATTAACCAATTATAAAACGAAGTAAAGACGAAGTAGCAAAGCATCGATAGTTATTTGGCCTAGTTAGAATAGAAGGAACAGAACAGTGAAAGCAAACACAACAAAATTGTGGAACTCACTCAGCAGGTGGAAAGAGTGTAGTTGGAGTTGGATGAAACAAAGTCTGCCAACGAAGAACAACGGGATAAAATTGAGACGCAGAGTGCGAAAATCAGTGAGTTGGGGGACAAATTGAGGGCCAGATGTGGAGAAGTTGAAACATTAAAACTCAAAGAAAAGGAAAACTTGACGCAATTCCAAAACGAAAGCAAACAATACCAGGAACAAATTTATGAATTGCAAGAATAAGTGCTGGCGATCCAGATGGAAACAGAAAAGGAAAATCTTCAAAAGCAAGACCAAATCAATGACCAAAGACTACAAAACAAAAATCTGGAAGAATAAGTCAAAGATCAAAAGGGGGAGTTAACGCAGTACGAAAAAGTGATTGAAGAACTGCAGGAAGAAGGCAGACGCTTATAGCAAAAAATTTCAAATTTGGAACAAAATTTAACTGAAAAAGAATAATCTCTGAAGCAAATGGAGGACAAGGTAGACCTTTTGCGAAACGAAAAAGACTCTCTCCTGTAGCAAAGTGAACAATCTAATGATGAAAAAGTAAACACCATTGACAAATTATATAAAGATTTGGAAAATGCAAAATAACAAAACAACAATGAAGTTGCAGAGTTACAAAATGAATTTAAAACGAAAATAGCAGAAAAAGAATAAGAAATAGTTAAAATTACCACTGAAAAAGAATAGGAGATAGTTAAAATTACCACTGAAAAAGAATAGGAGATAGTTAAAATTACCACTGAAAAAGAATAAGAAATTGAATAGTAAAAGAAACTACTTATGGACAACATGGAAACACTCAAAACTGAAAATAGCAAAGAAATCGAATAAATAATGAAAGAAAAGGAAGATGATTTATAGTAGTTAAAACAGATTAAAGAGTAAGAGACAGAAAAACAAGTGCAGCAAATTTAAAATTAAAAAGAAAACGAATTAGCTTTGAAAAATTAGGAAATTGAAAAGATAAAGTCAGAAAAGGATTCTGAAATATAAGAATTGCGAGGCGAATTAAATCAACTTTAGAACGAATTAAATAACCTACAGGAATTACTGTAAAAAGAAGTAGTTTTGAAATAAGAAAGTGTTTCGGACTTGGAAACATAGTTAAATTCGCTCAAAAAAGCAATGGAAAACGAACAAGAAGTAAAAAAAACCAGGGAAAACGAATTGACTTCAGAAATAGAGCAATTCTAAGAGAAGCAATTGAATCTTGAAGTAAAAATTAATTTTAAATTGAAAAAAAGTTGTTTGTTAAAAAAATGTTTTATAATAATAGAATGAAATTAAGAAAGAAAGTGAAGCAAGAAGGAAAGCTGAGGAATTAGTAGGAGAAATGAAGCAAGAATTGAAGGAAAACTAAGAGAAAAGTAAGGAAAAAATAGCTACTTTGAAGCAGGAATTTGTCAAAGAGCAAGAACAAAACGAACAAGAATTTAAATAAAAATTAGCTAAAAAAGAAGAAAAACTGCGCGAAGAAATGCAGGAATTATAAAGCGAAGGCACTGACAAACTTTCCAAAGAAAAGCAAAACTACACTTAAAAACTCTAAGAAAAGCAACAAGAGATCGAGTAATTTACAGCTAAAATTGCGGAAAACTAAAACCTTCAGGTAGAGCAAATTAATTCATTTATAAATTTTTTTTATTTACTTAATCACTCCAACAGAGCGAACTTGAATAAACAATCAGTGATTTAGAAGCGAAAGTCAGAGAATGTGAAAAGACGGTGAAAGACGGAAAGGCAGAGATCAATACATTGGAAAATGAGAAAAAGAATTTAGAAGATGAAATTAAGTTGAAGAATGCCTCCAATATTTCGAGTTCAGAGCAGACTCAAGAATTGGAAAAGCAGTTGAAGTCCACGAAAGAAATGGTCCAGACTCATTTGACGCAACTAAGAGAAGCAGAACTCAACTTCCAACAGGAAAAATAGGAAATTATAGATAAGAATGAACACAGAGTAAAAGAAATGCAGAACTCTATCGAATAGCAAGTCGCAAATTCTACAAAGGAAATGCAAACTGCAAAACAGACCCACGAACAATAAATCGAATCCCTGCAACAAGAAGTATCTGCAAAGCAATAACAAGTAATAACAGTTTTATAAATTAATATTATTCCCTTTAAAATTTAAATAATGTTATTTCAGATTTCAGAACTCATGTAAAAGACGAAGAAGGGAGAAGAGGAAAGCGGAAATGAAATCGAAGAATTGAAAAAAATGTGCAATTCTCTATAGAATAAAGTAAGTGAGCTTCAGAGCGAGAAGGATGAAAACGAAAAGGTGATGTCAGATTTCAACAAGAAAAACGAAATCTTGCAGGAATCGGAAACGAATTTACGCGGAAAAATATCCATTTTGGAAGGCGAACTCAGCAAGGAAAAGGAGATGAAATCCAAAATCATGAGCAAAAACGAGAACCTTTTGAAGTTGTTCGGCGAGGCTCAACAAGAAGGCAAGGAACAAAGAGAAAAGGTAACGGAACTGCAGAAAAAAGTGGAAAATTACGAATAAAAAGAGAACGTTTCCGTGCAAAAGGAGTCTGATTTACAAACAGAGAAGGATTAATTGCTCGCCAGAGTGCAAGAAATAGAGTTGAAATTACAGGAAAGCGAACAGCTGAACCAAACGCTCATCAAAGAGATGGAAGAACTGAAAAAACAAACTTCAGAACAACTCGACAAACCTGAAGCTCAAGACAAAGAGGTAGCTGAGCCTGAAAAAGTGAAACTGGAAGCCGAGAAGTATCGCGAAATGTGCAACAAACTGGAAGAACAACTGAATGATAAAAATCAAGAAATTATCGAATTGAACCAAAAAATCCTTGACGCCATGCCTTCTTACGAATAAAGCGAAGATGAAGAGGACGAAGACAATGACGAAGAAGAAGAAGATAAAGACTAAAATAATGAAAACGACAACACGAAAAAGAACAACAAAAAAACGAAAAAAGAAATCAAAAAATTCAAAAAACTCACAATCACCACACTGACGGACATCCTCACCGACTTCGCCGTATTATTCGCCAATCGCTTCGATTTTGCGAAGGCAGAACAGCAGCGTTTGCAAGACGATGGCGCGGACTAATTGCCGATCGAGGACTTCCTTGACAATTTCAAGACTTCTATGAAGACGAAATTTGAATGTTTGTCTACCGAGTTCGATAAAAATAAGCCTTCAGAAAAGGAAAACGCAGAAAAGTTAAGTCCAAATGAAAACGAAAATTAAGAATAAGAATAAAATCCGAACAAAATCGACAATCAACACATCAACAACTTCGAATAACATTCGCTCAATTTTTCAGATATTTCAATAGTTGACCAGTAGTAGACGTAGTGGAGAAACTACGATTCACTGTTGCAAGATTCGGGAGAGGCCATTCCGAAAGAATAAGTAGGTATGAAAATGGAAACGGAGGGAGCCTGCGGTGGCGATAGTCAGCAGGGCGGCATGGGAGGAAGAGACCCTAATTCTTCACCACAAGGTATAAAGCAGCAAACGGAAAACATTTCGCAGCAGATTTTGGACAAAAACATCAAGGAAAAGTACGAATACGATTACAAATCCCTGAACGATGCGGAACTGAGATAACAGCTGAACCAAGCCAAGGAACATATTTCGCAATTGTAGGTCGAAAACGAAGACCTGAAGAAGAACCTGTCCTTCCACTCGCAAAACCTTTCGCTGACCTACCAGAGCCAAAAAATCAATTTCCAGAACCAGGTGTAGGCGCTCCATGCCGAAAACGACCAACTCAAAATGACCCTCGAAACCGTCCAGGAATCTCTCAAAGAGTACGAGGACAACGAGGAAAAACTCACCAACCAAATTTCGAAACTCAAACGCGAAATCATACTCAAGGACCGTCAGGAACAACGCTCCGACTCCTTCCACGAATAGCAACACATCAAAAAGATTTTCCTTAAATTCCTCGAAAGCTACTGCATCAACGGAGAAGATACCGATCAAATACTCCAAATTCTACTCATGCTGATCAACTGCCAGGAAGAAGAAAAGAATAAAATCTAGCAACTTATCCAGCAGCAAAGGCAAAAGAAAACCAAATCTGGGTGGTTCTGAAAAATCTAATAAAAATAGCAATTAAACTTTCCTTTTTTCGATGGAATTCTCTCCCCTCTCTGTTTTATAATTTTTTTATTCGAATTAATTTTTATTGTTATTGTCATCATTTTGGAACTTTCAATAAACCAAAATAGTAGTAATAATAAAAAATACTATTAAAAATATTCTAAATCTATAAATATAAATTAATTAAAATATATTTTTGTATTAAATAATAAATTAAAAAAAATCTTTTCGTTCCTAAAAAAAATTATTTGTTTGATTTATATATATATAATTTAAATTCGTATATGTTTTAAGTAAATATCTATTGCATTTTATTTCGTAATAATTAAATATATTTACCAATTTCTTTTATTCTTTGTAAATTAAATTTAATTAACTAATTTATTACTTTATTCAATCAATCATAGTACTAATAAACTGATTAATTTATTAATTTATTAATTAATTGATTTTATAAAAATTTCATTAATTAAAATAAATTAAATTAATGGTAATTATTATTTTTATATAAGTATAAAATAATAATATTTAAAATTTACATTTTCTTGTAGTTAATTAATGGGACTTACTTACCCTTTCATTAAATTTCAAATTTTAACTTAATATTGTTTTATACTATTCTAAACAGAAAATGTTTAAGCGTGAAATATGAGGTCAGACTTTAGAATTTTGAGAAATTGCTTGCATAGTAAAGAGTTTTATTACATATTATTTTTTAATTTAATTTAAAAAATAATAACAAAGAACTCTCATTTAATAATTTATTATTTTATGTCAGCATTTACTTAATATTTTGATACTATCATTATTAATTTAAAAAAAAACGACGACAATAATAAATATATATAATATATAATATGCCACAATATAATATATATGTATATTTATAAAATTATGTTTGAACAAAATTATCATTAAAATATGTTTACTTTCTTATAAATATCTAAATTATTTTTTTTGATTTTAAAAAATATTAATTTTTGTTGGTGATGAATTGGACTAATTCAACAATTTTTATTTATTTTCTACAAAAATAAAAAATTTTTTTAAAAATCGCTACTTAAAGTAGAATGTTTATATTCACTTTTTAATAAATAACAGCGAATATCAGGTATAATCAGTTTAAACACTATTATTTCATTGAAATTTATTGCAAATTTATAATTTTTTATGAAAATCTTCCCTAATTATATCAATTAAGCTAATGTCATTAAATGTATTGAAAAGAAAAATTTAAAAACTCGTCAATGTATCCATAATTTCAAAATAATTGTATTAAAACTAATCAAGATACCACTACATATAAAAATGTTAGAAATAATGGCATTTTAAAAAATATTAAAAAATTTGAAATTTTTGTGAAGTTTGGATCCCTGATTGCCCTGATACCGACTCTTTCCGACACTTTCGAGTAACAATCGTAATTCTAAAATCTAAAGCCACACACTTGATCACAAACCCAAATAAAACTAATAATATCTTAACACAAATTAATAAAATGAAGATTAACATTTTTAAAAGGGTAGATAATTTAAGAAAAGAGTAAATGGGAACTTAAAAAAATACTTTTAAGAAATTTGGGTATTTAAAAATAGTGGAGGGAGTTTTAAAATAAAATAAAATCTAACAATATTTATCAATCTTATATTTCGTAATTGATGTCATATATGACGAATGGTAATTACACATTATATTAAACACAATTTCGTGGTAATGACGGCGTTTACTTTTAATTAAATTATACATATGTGTATGGCGTCGCGTGTTTTCGTATGAATTAATATAGGTATTATTATTACTTACATACAAAGCTATATACATATATTTTATTATTATTATATATTATAATTTCTTTATATATAGCAAGCAGCACATATTCATTCAATTAATAAGGCATATAAGCACTCAATGCTTTAAAGCTTTTTTTAAAAGTGAAAAAATAAATGAATAAAGACTATATATATATAAACTGTTCATTAATAAATAAAAGAGAAAAAAATAAAATAAATAAACAATTAGTAAATTTCAAAAAATAAAAATTAAAAAAAATCTCAAAACCAAAAAAAAACAACTCATTTAACAAAAAATAAAATACAAAAATAAACATTTTTAAATAATCATGTCTCAAGTTATCGTTGTCGGAGGAGGACTTGCTGGATTATCAGCTGCCCACCAAAGTCTCTAAAATGGAGCCAGAGTAACCCTCATTGAAAGAAACCCTTTCTGTGGAGGAAACTCTACTAAAGCCACTTCTGGAATCAATGGAACCTTAACTCAAGCCCAAATCAGTAAAGGAATTTTAGATAACCCCGGTGTCTTCATCGCTGATACTACCAAATCCTCTCAATTAGGAGACCCCAACGCCAAACCCACCGAAATCATTAAAGTAAATCAATAATAATAATATAAAAATTCCCTATAGATTTGAAAACAGAAAAAATTGCATAGTGATATTAATATCAACTTTTTCCTTTATTTAACAGGTTTTATGTAATGAATCCGGACCCGCTATTGACTGGCTCATCAACTCTTTCGGATTAGACCTTTCCTTAGTCAGCAGATTAGGAGGACACTCCCACGAAAGAGTAATTTAATAATTTTGTCTAAATACATTAATTAATTGATTGATTGATTTCAAAATCGAATGTTCTATATCTACTAGTTTCATACTACAGTAGTGTGTGAAGATATTATACAAAGCAAAATTATTTTTTGCGCATTTATTTATTTATTTATTTATTTTTACCAATTTGTCAGACCCACAGAGGAAAAGAAAAATTCCCCGGAATGACCATCACCTACGGATTGATGGAAAGATTCGAAGAAATCGAAAAAAAAACCAACGGAAAATAAGCCAGATTACTCACCAGATCCAAAGTCACCAAACTCTTGAAAAATGGAGAAGAAGTAATCGGAGTCGAATATGTTGACAAATCCGGACAAGCCAAACAAGAATACGGAGTCGTCATCATCGCCACCGGAGGATACGCTGCCGATTTCTCCAAAGAAGGAATCCTCGCTCAAGTCAGACCCGACTTGTTATCCTTCTCCACCACCAACGGAGATCACTGTGATGGATCCGGAATCAAAATGGCCCAAGACAGTAATAATAAATATAAACCACCATAAACAAACTAATTTTAATTAAAATAATTTTTAACAGTCGGAGCCAACACCGTCGATATGAAATGGGTTTAAGTCCACCCCACCGGATTGGTCAACGTTAAAGACCCCAACGCCAAAACCAAATTCCTCGCCGCCGAAGCCTTAAGAGGATGCGGAGGTATTCTTTTAGACAAGAACGGAAACAGATTCTGTGACGAATTGGGAAGAAGAGATTACGTTTCCGGAATGATGGCCAAAAACGCCGGACCCTTCAGACTTATTTTGAACGGAGCCGCCTCCAAAGAAATCGAATGGCACTGCAAACACTACGTCGGAAGAAACTTGATGGTTAGATACAACAGCGGAAAAGAATTGGCCGCCGCCATGGGAGTCGCCCCCGAACACTTGGCCAACACCTTCAAAGTCTACTCTGACCAAGCTAACTCTAAAAACGACCCCTACGGAAAAAAATTCTTCCACAATGCCCAATTCTCCATGGACGATTACTTCCACGTTTCCATCGTCTGCCCCGTCGTCCACTACTGCATGGGAGGAATCCAAATCGATGAAACCGCCAGAATCATCGGAAGCAATGGAAAACCCATCACCGGACTCTACGCCACCGGAGAAGTCTGTGGAGGTGTCCACGGAAAGAACAGACTCGGAGGAAACTCCTTATTAGATTGCGTCGTCTTCGGAAGAGTTTCCGGAAGATCTGCCACCCAAGATCTCTTAAACAGCTTGACTCAAGTCGTCACTGGAGTAAAATAACCATTTTCTTTTTTTTAATTAAAAATAATTAATCAATCAATTAATTACAGGAAAAACAACTTGGATAAGGATCTAGCAGACTTACCGCCATCGCTGGATAAGTCCAATAATCTCAACCCGTTCAATAGGCCCCCGCCACCACTACCTCTACTTCTTCCGGAAAAACCTTCACCGTCGAAGAAGTTGCCAAACACAGCACCGACACTGATTGCTGGTGTATCCTCTACGACAAAGTTTATGACGTAATTTTATTATTTTTCTTTTAGTACCAAATAAATCTTAAAAACTCATTTTTATTTCACTTATAGGTCACCAAATTCTTAGAAGACCACCCCGGAGGAAAAGAAGCCATCATGTTATTCGCCGGAAAAGACGCCACTGAATAATTCGATATGTTACACTAAAAGAGCGTTTTAGACAAATTCGGACCTGACTTCTACGTCGGAGACTTGAGAAAGTGAGGAAAAAAATAATTACTTTGAAATTACTAATAATAATGAACACATAATTTACTAACAATAATAATTTAATTTAATTTATTTATTTTTAATCCCCCAAACATGCATGATATAGATGATAATAAATTAAAATATACATATATATATATAATTATTTATGTGTGTATGTTTTCTAAAAAACTAAGTTACCTACTTATTTACTTACTTACTATTTATTTACTTAGAATAAATTCTTTTATCTTTTTTTTACTCTACTTATTTTAATTAGTTCTATATTTTAGTATATATAAACAAACTATATATCAATTTAATTAGATATTAAAAATGTTATTGTATTTATTCTACTAAATTAAGTATATATTTTGTTGTTGTTGTTGTGTACTATGATACTTAGTACTTTATAATGAAATTTATTATATACATATACATTTACACACATATTTATATAAATATATACATACTTAATAAAAATTATAATAAATGGCAAAATTAATAAATTTAAACTATTTTTACATCATCTACATGTCAGAATCCATGTTAAAAAATTAAAAATAAATAAATAAATAATCCATTCGTTTAATTATTCATTCATTTACCCATTCAAGATATCACTATATTCTCGTTAACTATTAAATGTTTAGTATTAATTAATATTTCTTTCATTTTTAAATACAACTGGTGTTTTTTAGAACTAAAAAAATACACAAATCATTCAATTCAATTTAATAAAATAAATATTATAATAATAATATTTTACTTGTCAATATTCAGACGAATAAAATCAAGATTACATCCAACTTTATTTTGTAGTATTTGTGCTATCATATCATACGACAATTCATTGTCTTAAATTACACTTTTTTTTAAAAAAAAAAAATTACTATTTTATGTCAAAGGATAATAATATACTTTATTTTTAATAAATGTTACTTTTCAAGTTCTAAATCTAAAAGAGCCAAGTTCTTACAAGCACCGATTGAACTTAAAATCTGACAAATGAAGTTAAAATCGAATCGCTCAATTTCTAATTGCCTTTGTTTTACAGTTTCGCTAAATATGTAAGTTAGTTTCTTTAGATTTTCGCACATAGCGATCCGGGAAAACATAGAAATTATAGAAGATTTATTAGAGTGTCCTTAGAAATCACTAATTTTAAACTTAAAATAAAGTTTTTCCAAAGTATTTGAAAGACTCATCAAACTATCAGAAAAGCATTACAAAAGGTCAATGCCCTCCAAATTCAATTTGATCACTTGCGTACAGTCAGCCATATTTAGGTGTAACTTCTTCAAATGAGTGAAGTTACTCAGATTACTGAAGAGTTTTGTGTAAAGACGAGCCCCCAAATACTAGTTAGAAGTCACTATTCTATTTCAATTAATTAATAGTTATTTTTTTTCTTCTATTTATAAAAAACAAATATTTTTTTTTACTATGAAATATTAATTTCCAACTTCTACAAATAATCTTATTTTGACATCATTGCTTCCAGAAGCTCTAACACCATATATTCAGGAATCCCAATCTCTTCACTATTATTGTTCATTTAATCCCTCAAGTTTGCGGATTGCACTGTCCTAATAGAAGAATGTCCCAAACTGTCACTTTTCATAATCCCTTGCCCCATTCTAAATGAAATGTTAATTATTTATTAAATAATGCTATTTGATTTGATTTCATTATTATTGCAAATATATTTTTTACCCTTTCATTTTTATTGAAAGTTGCTGGAAATCTGCAAGGTTCTTTATTATTTCAGAAAAAGTACCTATAAAGATTTTCATTTGTTCTTTTGTAATTGTCGCATTGTCTTCTACACTGAGTTCAAGTTTTTTCAGATATAAATCCTTTAAACATTGTTGACACTTTTCTTAAGAAAATATGTTTTTGATTGTGAACCATTAGTTTATGGAAAGTTTATCCGTATTTATCTGCAACGAGTTGTTTAAAAAACATTCTAAAAATTCTTCATTCGCAAACAACTCGGCGATTTTGAAATGGCAGTCATACAGTTCAATTTTTCTTAATTTTTTAAGTTTTAAAATAATTTTCGACACTAATGACTTGATATTCAAAAATCTGCAACTATTGATCTAGTAAAAAATAATTTTTTAATTATTAAAAAAAATTATTTAATAATTTAATTTACCGAAAGTTCTTCCAAATTCTCAAAACGTTCCAAAAGTTCGCAACACTCATCATCCAAATTACTTTTTGACAAATTAAGATACTGAATGTTTGCGGCTTCGCATTATGTGAGAGCGTCTTTTAAATTCTTCTTATCCAACTGAATGTCACTTAAGTCGAAAACTTATGACTAATTTACCTTGTTTTCTTCGATTCTTGCTCGCATTTAACTTCTTTATTGAAATTGGCTGCTATTCATCATTTCGTTGGAATATTTGGACATTTTAGAAATATTTAATTCTGACTAATTAATTTGTTACTGGCCTTCAGTCTTGACCTTCTGTAAAAAATACGGGTATATTTCGTACGGCAAAATTATATGTTGCAGGTTGTTTCCTGGGAATTTCAAAAATTTTTTCTGGAATTCACAAAACGCCTCATCTCCTAAAAAAAGGCAGTCCAAAATGGGCTGTTCGTTTTTGAGATCTGTTTTATTTTTGCTCGCCCGCTGATAGTATTGACTCATCACATTTTGCAATTGTCTAAGTCGGTACTGGCGAGTATGAAGTTTCACAGAAAATTTCTTATTGTTTGACTACTGCTGCTGCTGCTGCTACTACTATTAACTCAAGTTGTAAGAGGAAAACCCACTTATGTTATTATTTTTGCTACCGATTTTTTTCGAAATTATTTTCTTCAGTTTATTGATAATTCTTTCGATCACCTTATACTCCTCTTTGCTTATAATATTTTCCTTTACAATTTCGATTTCCAACCTATTTAAATTAGAAGGAAGTCTACTATCGTCGGGAATCGCATTCAACTGAAGCTGATCAATTCCCAAAACCTGCAGGTATTTTTCAATGAAGTTGAGGCGAGTAAAGGGAATGAAATCCGTTTTAAAATTGATGCATTGCTGGGTAATTCCACTAAGATTAAGAGAAGAAATTTTGGCCTAGAAAAACTCCTTTTTATGTAAATACTACAGCCCTACACCTGTATGGGCCAAGTTTACCTTACTTAATTTCTTAAGATTGTTGTATTTAAAAATGTACTTGGCTCCCTTATGATCGATAAACATATTCTAAGAAAGGTTTACATATTCTAAATTAGGTAGATTTTTATTCTGCACGAGCATTTTCACTTAACTTGAAGTTAATTGAAGGTCAATCAGATAAAGCCGTTTTAAATTCACCATTTCTGTTTATTTTGTTTTTTTTTAAAGAAAAAAAAATAAAATGTTTATATTTTAAAATTACTTATCTTTTCACATAAAAACTCAATGCAATCCTTTTTGGGGTTGCTAAAGATTCGTTTAAAGAAAATCCTGGTGTCTTCATAGTAATTGAATAACTTACTAAGATATAATTCCTCTAAGTTGGGTATCATTTCATTTAAATCCTGCAAAAATTCTGAAAAATGAAGAGGGTCGATGTCACATACTCTAAACAGAAGAGATTTGAGATTTTGGTGCGGAATTTTTTAATAGGACTGAGCCTTTTTCAAGATGATATTCAGAGTGTCCTCAGTGATGACTGCATTTTTGAAATCTAATTTCTGCACTTTTTAGAAGTTGGGATCCGTGATGAGATTCAGGAACGAATTGTTGTTAAATATGTTGTGCTATTTGAATTGTTTTTACTATTTTTGCTGATTCATCTATATGTTTTTGCTTTAAACCAAATTTCCGTAGTGTTTCAAAATGATGTCCTTCCCTTTTACAAGACTGAAGTTCTTCTGGACCATTTCGGGTGAAGAGTCAAAGTAAAACAGAGAAGAAAAACTGATTTTCTAAATGTTAGCAAACGAAAAATTTTGTCGATTTAGCGAAATGTCTTTCCATTTCCGTTTCTCGAGCCCCCCACACTCCTGCAGACTTTCCAGGGTTTTATAATTCGTAACAAAGAAGTTGTTAAGTTCTTCCGTGCTTCCCTTGATGAATCTGAAGTTTATGTTCTGCAATTCGTTTCGATTCCGCGAATTCTCCTTCAGAGAATAGTTAAAAATGTTCAAAATGGACTGATACACTTCTGTCGACACGAACGGCTGCGAAAATGTGTCGCTCCCATTAAAAAGAATCAGAACATTTAAATTTTTCGATTTGAAAATCAATTTTTGTTTCGTCACGACGGCGTCTCTGCTTTGATTGAAGTTCAGTATCAACAAATTCTTTTCAAAATTTTGGAAATTGAACAAATGTTAAATGTCCTATATAAACTCCTTTATAATCTGCAACGGAAGTGTAATAATACGAAGCTATTCCTCGATATCTCTTATGTGAATCTTTTCGTCTTTGATCGGCACAGTGAAGTCCATCACCTTCCCACTCAAATCCTGAAACTCCTGAATCGGACAAAAAAACTCTTAGTGCATGAAATTGTAAAACTGATACGGCTGCGAGTGGTCCAAAAGCCGGCCCTCTCCATGAATTATCCCACGATAAAAAGTACCCTCATATTTGAAATTGTCACTAAATCCTTGCAGGATTCCATGTCCACAGGGCAAGTCGTTTTACCATTCTCCGTCATAAATAATCTTTCCATTTTGATACATTTTTCCATCCCCATGTCTCTAAATTATCGGGTGCTGCTTTTTAAACTGGCCTTTGTATTGCAGTCGCGTCGCTGATTACGGAAAATCAATTTCGCAATAATTATTCTTTTCATCCTCTATTTTGTGATTTCGCACCTAGTTCAGGTTGTCGTCGATAGAGTTTAAATGAAAAGCCTCGTGCAGCTTCATGATCAGTGCAATTTTCCAACTCGTAAGCACATCTTATTTATCCTCGTCATCATCAGCACTTACTTCTTCTTGTTCTCCATCTTAGTCACTTTCGCTCACTTTTTTTTGGGTGTCTTGGTATTTATTTATGCATTATAATTAATTTTCAATATTTAAAATGAAATATTAATTGATAAATTAAGTAATAAATTTTACCCAACATGTAAGGCAAAATATTGTAAATTCCTTGTATCTTTCCATCAATCAAGAAGTAACAATCATCCAATATCTTTGTGATATCTAACTCCTTTTTGTCCCATTATGATGCTGAAGAAATGTACCAACACAGATCTGAAGTGTCTAGACTTTGTATGCATTTATATTAATCGAAAATTATCACCACATTTTCCTGCATTATTTGTTCGATTTCTCTCAAACTGCAACTCGGCGCCATTATCATATAGAATAACAAAATTCCCAAATACTACACATTTTCCTGCATTTTTTCTCCAATTAACTAAACCATTTCCGCGTAATTTTACTCTTAGTGAAAATTGTCGATTGATTCTTTGTGCAAATGGGGAAACTCCAAACAACACCATTGCCCACTTTCTGATAGAGCTACAAAATTCTTATCTAAAATATGGAAATATTTTCCGGATCCATGTGCTAAAAGAACCTATCGAATTAACAATTTCATTCTTTTTTGCTATTCTTCTTCCGCAACTATATTTGGCTCTCCATATCTGTAATAAAAAAATGCATCGATACAACGATAAAAAAATAAATTATACATTTCATTATTATTTCTACATTGGAAATAAACTTAAATGAAGAGTTTGCCCGACAAAACTCGTTTCGAGCTGCAAAATTTGTAAATCAGCCTCGTCATTTTCGATAATTTTTATTTTTTCGAATAAAGTGATTTAACACTTCCCAGTAAATTTGTCGTTTTCGAAATGTTCTAAATCAAACTTCGCAAAATCTTGCTATTTGTTTATAATTTTAAACCTTAGCACCATATTTTTTTTTAATTTTTAAGCCACCAAAATAAAATCCTTGTCATTATACCCAATTTCTTTTATATTCGTATAACGAGTATTATTGGCCAATTCTTTAATTTTATTTCTTAAATGCTCTAACCAATATTTGTGATAAATTATAAAATAAGAATATAAAACTAAAAATTTATTTGTTTGTTTGTACCTGATAAAAACGATTTGTAAACGTTTACATAAGTTATATAAATTTATTGTTAAAAGTGACGCAAATCTATATTAAAGTACGGATTTATACTATTTCTTTCATACTATATATCAATAATCATATCTTATCTTTTCATAGATGTCATTATTTTGGATAAATCCAAGTTTTCTAAAAAAATATTCATATTTAAAATAATAAAAATTTATTTGTTTTAAAAAATAGAAACTCCTACCACCATCATTTTGATTGTTAGGCCTGTAGTAATATTATTAACTTATCTGCTATTCGTTTGTGCTACTATTAGTATTATTGGAATTTATGGTTCTTTATCCCAGTTATTGGTCAACTTATGATTGTTGAGGAGTCAAATCTTCCCCTTTAATGGCAAAACCTTCACTCTCTCGATCATTTCTTGCAGAATTATTAATTTGCTAATTATCACTCTATTGCCTACTCATTATATCATTTTAATTATCATATTTAAATATGCTCAATCTTTTAGATTCTTTTTATTCCATTAGTATGGTATCGATTTAGGACTCATCTTAAATATTCATTTTTCCATCATTATCCTCAATACTCTTATTATTTTAATTGTAACTACCTTCACCGTTATTATTTTGATCTAATGAATCCGAACTTTATTAAATTTAAGATCTTTTTCTTTATATATATTTAACTCCCTGAGTAATATCTTCTGAATCCTTTTTAACTGCTAGTTTTGTAAACTTTTTCCCAGCAGCTTTCTTTTTCTTTAAAATTGTTTGTTCTAAAGTTGCATTGGTATCTTGCTAATCTTATTCTATCTATATCTAATTAGAAGAAGAAGAACTAACTGTTTTGTTTGTCTTTTTTTTTAGTGCTATTGTCACAGTCAAGTCCTCATTTTAAGTTTTTTATTCCTAGAGTGTTTGATATAATATTTATTCTCGTTATGATTTATTTTTTTTTCTCACACGCTTTCCATCTTTTTGTTTGGCTTCCAAGGTTCCTTCTTGCTATTCTTCTTAACCCTAGAAATTATCTACCTTATTTGATTCTTTACCGTCATAATCATAATCATCATCATCATCATTTTATATTTTTTATTCTTCTGATTCTCCTTCATATGTATTACCGTTACTATTTCTTCCTTATATTTATATTTACTGTGATTTTAAATATTGTTATTGTTGATCATATTCCTCATCATAATCATTAATTTCGCTATCGTAATTTTATGATTTATCGTCTTACTCATTATATTCCCTACCATTACTATCTGTATCACCATTGTCTGCATTTTCCATTTCAGATTTATTATATTTTTCTATTAATCTATCATCTCGTTTATAAGGGCTTAAAAAATTATTATTTATGTATTGATCACTCTTTCTATTGTCATACAAAACTACACGGGGAGAAGGCAACTATTCTCCCTTATGTTTGCTATTATTGTTAGAACTTCTATTTGAAAGAGTAAAAGAGGTTTTTTTTCTCTATTTCCTCGATCCAACTGTAACCTTATTTTCTTCTCTTTACGATATAGTATCAGAATCTTTCTTTATTTTTACCTCTATTTCCTTATCTTCAGATTTTTCCTCACTTTATTTATCCTGCATTAGCTTGAATTTGATTGAATGTTATTTTTATTTAAGAATTAATTATTTTTTCTTCTAAATTANTTTTTTTTTTTTTTTTAGTCATTTATTTACCTGATCGCCAGGAAAATCATACATAACAGTTCTTTGCAAAAATTCTATGAATGCTGATTTTCCATCTATAACAAATTGTTCTTCCTAGTTTTTTTCTTCTCTTAAATAATTGTTTATTTTTTGTAATTCGTTTACCGATTTGCCAATTTTATGCAATTCTTTATCTTCAAATTCTTATTCATCATCTCTCTCTTACTGAACAATATTTAAAAAATAGTTCCTAATGTTTTCGATTTCTTAATCATTAATTAAATGCATAGTTTTATTATTATCTGAGTAATAACAATCAAAAAATTATCCTTATTTTTCCTCGCATATTTTTATTTGAAATGGTAATTATTACATGCTCATATTAATTCAGTTTTTATTTTCTTCTCAAATAATAATTATTAGTATTTAATTTTTACTTTTAAACTTAAAATATTGGTGAATATATTTATTAATATTATTTATTCTATTTTGATCTTACTAATTTTAATACTATCGATACATACAAATTGAAAGTTTTAAATTTAATAATCGTAGGTCTTAAAAATATGCATAAATCATACGTATCCTCTTAAAAATATACAAATATTTTTATTTATAAAATATTTTATATGAAATTTATTCTATTTATAAATTTACGAATTAATTAATTTAAATCTATTAATTTTATTTAAATTAATTTAAAAAAAGATTTATAATTCATAATACTCTTAATCTATTTTTGTTTAAGTTTATTTTTTTTTTTATTAAAATTAATTTGATAACTAAAAATCATATTTGGTGTAAATTACTTGAAATATAGAAATCAAACTTTAAGTATGTTTATGAATATTCTATTATTGGAACCCTAACAATTATAAATATGTGCTCTATTTAATAACTACATATATATATATATGAACATTTAATTTAAAATATTTATTTTATTATTATTTTTTAAATAATAAATTTTCTATCATTATCAGTAACTTCCAACTCTATCCCTTGGAATTAACTTAAGTTCTCCTCCATGTTTTAAAAAAACATTTCCTATCAATAATATTGTAGTTAATTTCAACATAAGTAAATATTTTATAGAATTTATTATATTACCTGCTGTTTGTTAAGGGTTAATTCCTACTCCAGAATTAGTAATAATAGCACTTGTTGACGCATTTACTTTAAACTAAAATATATTTTTATATTAAATTAAAAATAACTCAAGAGATATTTTTTAATCAAATTTTTATTTTTATTTAATTACTTCATCGGCTACAAATTTTATGACAGCAGCGAAAGGAGCCTATTCAGGAATGCTGATTCTAATAATTAAATTATATTTATTTATTATAAATCAAGGCGATTTAATATCAATTTTGTAAAAAATGATATGTTAATTATATAATTTTTTAGAAAAATATTTACGTTCTGGAAGCTAAGTTAGGATCAGAGGCCAATACGATTTTAAAAGTAATTTTTTAAGAAGCCATTTTATAATTTCAGAAATTTATTTACTTTTTATTGATTTATATTTTTAATTTTTGCTATTTTCTAATAATTTATATATTTATTATTGATAAAATTCTGAACAAATTGGCTTTAAGAATTACAGATTATTTTTACAATAAATAACGTGTGTTTTTCTTAACTTTAAAAATTAATTAAGACAATTATAGACTTAAAAGGAAAAAATATAGAATTAATTTAAATAATTGTATTAATAATTAAAATTATTTAAATTTCAAGTAGAAAATTACCAAGATTGCCTATTTCTATATAAAATGATATAAAATATATTTCATATACATTTTATAATTTTAATAATAAAAATTGTTTATATTATTATACCATCTTGTGTTCCTAAATTGCAATAATCTAATATTAGCTTATTATTCTTCATATATCACTTAATTAAAGATTATAATCATATAATCTATAATAATTTATATTGAAAAATAATAAATATTTATAAGTTTAGAAAGCTAAATACCTAAACACTGTTAAATAATTCAAAATTAGATTATAATATATAGATAAAAAGTAGTATCATAATAAATTTGTCCGATGGATGGTAAGTAATTTTATTTTTTAATTGTATTTATGATATCTTTGATTTAAAAGAACCTGTAGAGTATGTTTAAGTACGAAATTTTAATAAATGGTTAGATAAAAAATTAAACGAAAAATATGAATTACCGTTGAAATGTCTCAAACTTAAATTTTATCAGTTTTTTGCATTTATTAATAGTATCTTTGAAATTCTCATAGAAATGAAGGCAATAGTAATTAAAACTATAAATATACTAAGCATCTTTTCATTATATTAATTATTATAAATAATTTGGAAGATTCCTACTGGAAAATATAATAGCCATGACTCTGATTTAATAGACAATTAGATGTAAATATATTTAATTGATGAAAAAATTATAATTCGATTTTTATTTATTTCTCTTATAAAAAGTATTATAATAAAACATTTAATATCTGAATTTCCTGCATGTATTGATTTCGGGTATTGTAATTAGTTTTTAGAAGGTATATACGATAAAATAAATTTAATGAAAAGAAATTTGCACCCATTAACTCATATTGAACTATAAGATAAATCGAAACAAAGTAAATATAATTAAAAATATTTAATGTAATGAAAATAACATGCAGTGCTATATGAATTTTATATCAATTAGCTAAAATATGTAAATTGGCAAAATTGATTGAAGGATCTTTCGATAAAATGACTCCTATACTTATATCTATATAAAAAATAGCATAACAATAACTACCACTTTTATAATTAATTCACAAATAAAAAACTGTAACTTCATATTTATAAAATTAAGTTATTTTTTGGACATATTGATAATAAAATATAGATGTTTTTTGGTCCTGTAAGAGAAATTATGGAGGAAGGAAAGAAATTAAAATAAGGAAAGAGTTTTTAGGAATATTAATAAATTTTTGTAGGATTTATAAACATGTTAAAGTAAAATAAAAATTTTGAAGAAAAGGGATAATTAGTGAAATATATGATTTCTTTAACTCAAGATACCTGTATGCACCAATTGTAATTGGAAGCAATTTTAGATATCCCTATTAAAATAGCTAATTTATTAAAAGTAAAAGGCAAAAAATATATAAATGATTATATCCCCATTAACTAATAGGCTTTATTAATAAAGTAAAATATATTTTTCTTAATTTAAAATGTATCCAATCATTTAAATTAATTACTAGATATATTAATTTGCTCATAAAACCTGGATTCATTTTTACTACTCTTAAGAAAATAAATCTACAAGAACTTATATAAATATTNAAATTGTTAGATAAATAAAAGCCGTTGATTATAGAAATTAAGTATTATTTTTTATTTTATACAAATAGCATTCTTATACGTATTTATATTTTTCTCCTAATTTATAGAAAATTTAGTTATGATTAAGAAGATGCATTATAATTTAATGAGGAAGAATTTAAAGAAATATTAAATAGATGGGAGTAAGGAAAATAAGCTATTGAATAATTANAATAGACTGAAGAATATAAAGAANAATTTTAAGCATTTAAGTGTAANNGTTTATTTATTGTCCATTTATTACTTCTTTTAATGATTAATCAATTTTCCTAGCCTAATTATCTTATTCGATTGGAGACTTGAAAAAATTTTCTGATAAATTATGGGAATATTAAAAATTTTCTATTTAGTATCATAGGTTAAATTCAATGACTTAAAAACTATAGCTTTAAGTAATGCAAGATAAATAATAATTTCTATTTTTTTAAACTAAATTTTTAATTTATACAGGTAAAAAAATATTTCTATAAAGAATACTCAATTAGGGTAGAATTAATTCTCAATGACTAATCATTTAGCAAGCCTAGCATGCTATTATGAAATATAAAATAATAAATATATATATATAAATATATATCTTTTCAAAAAATATATGCTTTTAAATTAAATAAAAATAATTAGAATAAATATTTGTTTGTTGTTGTTTTTCAAATTAAAATTAATATATTAAGGAAATAAATATTTATATTTTATATTAATTTATAATTATTATATTGAAATATTTTTAATTAGTGTAAGCTAATATTAATATTATAAATTTAATATTTTTTTTATTTTGTCTCATAATTTTATTATTACATAAATAAATATAATAGAAAAGCACCCATAATAAAAAATAGCAAACAACATTATAAAGAACCCAAATTCAATAATATTATTCCCTTGAGATCCTTCCAAAAGTTTTACAACTTTTATTTCTGATGAGTAAGAGTTATACCATTGTAATCAAGTCCGATTCACAAACTTGTTACGCGGGGACTTTAATTTCTGATTCTTAATATATAAAAAAAAAAGTATAAAACTTTTGGAAGGTCATATTTATTTGCCATTAAGGCACTGACTGATAGGACACGTCGTCATTTTTTATAATCAAAAGAAAGAAAAATAAAATTATACTTAAATAAATATAAAAGATATAAATATAATGAAATTTAAATAATTCTAATAAATAGCTATTTTTTATTTTTCAAAATAGTAAAAATAATTTTATTTTTAATAAATTTCTTTAAATGTCTCGTTTATGCTTTAAAAAATATTTTTTTTATATAATAAATTGGATATATAAATATAATTATTCTAAAAATAATAAATTATTATACAAAGTAAATATAAAATATAAAAGGGACATGATATTATAAAATAACTTTCTCATGAATGATAAACCATAAGTATGTAATAATAATTTTTAATATAAATATATAGAACTATTTTATAAGTAAAGTGTAATAAAGTATAAATATATATAGCTTATATTATTATATTATTGATATTTTTAATGATTAAATCATAAAGAAAGTTATATTAAAATTTTAAGTTTATATAAAACAGAGAACTTTATAATATCTCACTCAGAAACTTGCAGAAGCAGTCATTAGACTAGTTCTAGATTCTGTTCCAGAAGTTAGTGATAATTATTCAAAATCATCATGGTGATCTAAATCATATTCACTTGCAACAGTTTAAACATCATCTAACTCAAATTCATCCATTTTCCATGCTTGGTTAACTAAATCAAGGCTGTGCTGCAATTTAAATTAAAATATTAATTAATATTTAATTATTCATTTTATAAATTAAATTATTGAATATTTGTAAAATAGTTTATTTTATTATTTTATTTAATATTTGTATTTCAACTGATACAATATAAAATATATATATATTTAGTATAATAAAGGGATTTTTACGACAAAACTATTTTAATCAACTTAATCAAAGTCATTAGCGGTGTTTTTGGGGCTAAAATTCATTAAACCTAGAGGGTGATATATAACATGCTTGTAAGTTTTTATATTATCTAGTTAAGTTGGTTGGTCATGCATTAGATTAACATATGCAAATTAGTATGGCGAATATCTTGCAATAAAGAATTTTTCTAAACATTAGTTTATTTTATCAAAAGTTGTATCTGTTCCGACTAAAGGAGCTTTAACCTAAATGAACTACTCACTTAATAAGAGATTAGTTTTTATAAATTTTCTAATGAAACCAGTAATAGTTTCTCTACTTCTCATTTTCTACTTTTTTTTTTTTTCTCTTCAATATTTTTCTTATAAAAATTCTTTGTATACTTTTTTCACTTATTAATTATTTAATCTTCTTAATTTTTCCTTTTATAAATATAATAAATCCACCTCTTATAGCAATATATGATATTTTAATTTCTCTCCTCCTTACTCTTAACCAAAAATCAAAACATTATTTATTGAATAGCCTATAACTATATAAACTATTAATATATATTCATTTTTTTTTTCCAGAAATGATTAATATTTATCTTATATTTCACCATTTTACTGACAAAATTAAATAATATGACACCAACGTTCAAATTATAATTAAAATTGTAAATTTAAAAATATTATGTATATGAATGCATTTAAAACATTTTTATAATTAAAATATGAGTTTAAATAACATACTTTTATATATAAATAATCAATTTATCCATATCACTCTGTTATAATATAAGAAATCTAATACTTACTATGAAAGAAGTTTGAAAATAAAAATATTAAATTTTTATTTTTATTATTGTAAGATAATAGCAATATATCAGACCTCTTAAATTATGCAATATTTTTTTTTTTTAAATTAAAATTTTATAAGAAAAAAAATAAGCCTGTATTTTTCATATTTAGTGTATAAATATTTTCTTCTTTTTTATTATTTATTTTTATATTTAAATATATAATAATTCTTCTAGTTGTTATTTTAATAATAAATTATATAGGATTTATTTATATGTATAATATTATACCTTATATCATTGGTAGATATTAAATATTTTAAATAAGAATAAAAGAATAATATTCAAACTTAAATTGCATAATAAGGTATGATGTAATTAGCCTTTTTTTGCATATTATTATAATATGCTAGTTTTTGTTAAATTTATTTTATAAATGAATATTAAACTCACAATTTTAATTTGATATTAAAAGAAATAAATAACAATTAATAAATTTAATGAGGTACTTAAAATAACATAAAAAAAGTATAGTAATATTTGGATTTGTTTTTTAACTCATAGCATTTATGGCTTACAAAAAACCGTAGGTTTTATAACACATGTAAAAACTCTTACCTGGAGTGGCCTTTTCTCTTGTGTTCTATTACTTCTATGACTATTTTTCAAAGGTACAAGGCAAACTCTACTATAATATGAAAAATCCTCTAAATAAAGAAATAATAGAAAAATGTAAAGATATACAATCTTAAAGATTCTGGCCTACATTAGGATTATAAACTAGCATGATGTAAACTATAGCTTCCACTTTTTTACCAATAAGAAAAGATATAGAATTTGTAAGGGAAGATATACTAGATCCCAAAAAAGAAAAAATAGGTATATTTATTTCTTGGCCGAAATATAAAAATTAGAAAAAGGTATTTTTTTGATAATAAAATATTTTATAAACTAAATAATTTAATAATATCTATAGGATGAAGTATTCCAAAATAGAAAAAATAAAAATGTAATAGTATTTATTCTTCCTGGGCTTACGGGAGAACCAACAAGTTCATATGTAAACAATATGGCTTCTGCTGTTTTAAATGCTGGATACCAACCAATAGTATATAACTATAGAGTTTTTTCAAATAAGCTTGATTTACATCCTGAAAAAGATGTGTGTTTGGTGGAAGATTTATAATTTACATTATAATATGTAATGGAAAAAAATCCTTAGTACAAAATTTATGGAATAGGAGCTAGTTATGGAGCTAATTAATTAGCTAACTATTTGGGAACTTATTAAGAAAAAAGTATTTTGAAGGGTGGAGTAAGTTTAGGAAATCCTTATTCATTTTTAGTTTCTTCTAAACATCTACGAAATACTGTATATGACTATATTGTAGCTAAAATACTTTCTTAAGGATTGCATAAAGTAAAAGAACCATATTCAAAGGCTGAGCAAAATTCTAAAAGATAACTTAATGTAGAAAAAGCTTTATCTGCAAGCTAAGTAAGAGAATTTGATGAAAATTTAACCATTCATGTTTATGGATATGAATCTGTATGGGATTATTATAGGTAATTGAGTATAAAATTTTCATTTTATTTAATCATAAATAACCATTGTTTTTTATTTTAATAGAAATTTCGGTAGTGTAAATAGAATAAGTGATATTAAAGTCCCTATGCTTGGTATAAGTAGTTATGATGACAAAGTATGCTACCAAGAAGCATTACCCTACGACAAGTTTATGACTAATGAAAATCTTATTTTATATGTTACTCCAAGAGGAGGTCATATAGGGTGGGTTGAAGGTCCTTGGTGGAATATGAAGCATTGGTTTATTAAACCCTCTCTACAATTTATATCTGCTTTGGTAGAACATAATGAATAAAAATGAAACATTTTTTACTCAAATTTTATTTTATAAAATATGAAAATTATAATTATGTGATATATTAATATTTAGTATTTAAATAAAATTTATTTATGCTATGCATTTCTTATATTCAAATAAATTAAGTTAATATCATTTTTTAAATATTATTAATTACTTGAAATTAATTAATTTATAAATCAATCACATAAGTAGTTTTTAAAAGTGGAATATTATAAATAATTAAAAAACTTGAATGGAGAATTGTGAACCAGAATAATCAAATCCCGATATTTATAAATAGTAAAGTGATAGCTTTTCAAACGAGTATGAAGATGAGTAATTCCAAGATGAATAGGATATTGTCAATCAGGAAGATAAAAATAAAGAAACTGACTAATAGACCAATGATAATTAGTCAATAAGGTCAAAAAATTAATCATAGCCTGATAGCTAATAATAATAAGAGTCAGAAACATAAGCAGGATTGAAAAGTTAAAAAAGATAATCTAATACTTTTTTATAAAAGAACTAAGTAATAATATATACCACTGTTAATATGAAAATTATATATTTATTTGTATACTGTTTTTGATCAGGAATATATAGATAGAAAGAAAATCAGTATTCAGAAGGCTAAGGAAGAAAAAGAATAATAAGAAAAGAAGAAGTAATAATTGTAGGAAAAATTAAAAAAAAAAATCTTAAATGATGCTGCCAAGAGAAGAGAGGAAAAAGGTGAAAAGGAACAGGATTAAAATGAAAAAAAGGTATTTAACGTATTTCTATTATATTAGAATTAAAATCTCTTTTATATTTGGCAATATATATATATAAAGGAAGTAGTATAGGAACCTAAATTTAAATTAAAGAAACAAAAAGATATATTAGAATAGTATAAAGAAGGTTTAATAAAGAAAGAAGATTTAAATGAATAGCAATTATAGCAAATAGAAGTATTTTAATTATAAATACTTTAGAAGATTAAATTCAATATTTTAAATATATCTTAACAAAGGAATATGAAAAACAGTAAGAAGAAGAAAAATAAAAAAAATAAAAAATGAAATAATTATATCGATCTAGATATGCTAGTTTTTTGTAAAATTTATAGCAAGAAAAAGAAAAAAAAAAACAGTAGGAAGAAGAAAAAAAGAATAAATAAGAATAATTTATATAATAAAGTAAATAGGTTTTTAATATAGAATCCAAATTGCATAAAGAAACATAAAGTTCAAAATTAAAAGATATTTCATCCTAAAGTATTTATAATATATAATATATGCAAATATACTTTATATTAAATTATTAAAAATAATATAGCTCCAACAAGTGCAAACGCCAAAATAAGGAATAGAAGCTGTTCATCAGAGAGTATTGTTTACATATTATATAATGATAAATAATCAAATTAAAAAAATTAATAAATTATTATATTTTAAGTTAACCATAATGAAGAAAGGGACGTACAGTTAAAAGAAGCATAAAAAAAATTACTGGAAAGGCAAAAAGATTACCTTGCAAAAATAAAAGTAAAGTAAAACAGCAAAAAAGAGGAAGAAGAGGAAGAAAAGAGAAAAAAAGAACAGCTCAAAGTCAAAATGAGAGAATTTGTATTAGTATAGGTTAAAAAAGATATTGAAAATGGAGATTTTTTTATTGAAGATCCCAAAGAAAAGAAAAAAAAGAAAAAATAATAATCTTCTAATATTTAAGGTTTAGACCGTAAATTTTAATATCATTTAAAAAAAAAATTTTGTATTTTAATTTATTAATGATTTGCAGAATTATATATATAAAAAAAGTGGAACAAGCTAGCAAAGATAAGATATAAAAAACTAAATTATCTAGCGATGCAAAATAAAAATTACTAAACGATTAAGAGATTAATGATGACTAAGAAGTAGAAGAAGACGAAGAAGAAGAAGTTAAAGAAGGAAAACCAAAAAAGAGAAAACTAAGGTCCTATCCTTTTATTACTGACTATGATTAATGGAAAAAAAAATAAAGATTACCTCCTGATTAAAAAATATTTATTGTAAATGGTAAGCTATATTTAAAAATATGTTATTTAATAATAAAAATATTGAATCTCAATTTAAAGGAGGGTATCCAGCCATCAAAAAGGCTCTTATAGAAAGAGGATGGCTTGAAAACCCTGATCATATGTCTTGTTGCTTTGATTTAAAATGGAGTCTATAAGGTAGAGATATTGATTATGACAATTTGAAAGACTACCAAATTGTCAATCATTTCGAGAAAAATGCTTGCATTACCACCAAAGTTGGATTGTGCAAAAGTCTGAAAAATCTGATTTGGTTTACAAATATAGATATTGATTAGTTTTTTCCAAGATGTTATGACTTAAACGATCCTGAAGACTATCTTAATTTTGTTGAGGATTTTAAAACTACAAAAGCGGAATCCATATTGAAAACATACATGAGAATGTATAAATCAAAAGATGCTGGATTGGAAGAATTTAAAAAAATTACCAAAGTAGCTTTGCAGGTTTGTTAAAGAAAGATTAGAGATATAAATGATATTATTGATGATAAAGTAATCAAAAAATATTAAAGTTTAATTTAGTGCATTTTGTTTATATATTTTTTTTTTTTAGTCAAAAGATCCTTTATGTTTAGTTACAGATAAGGAATGGGATATTTTATCTAAAGATGAATTAAATTCTGAAAGTTTAGCAGTTAGAAAGCATTAGGCTTGGTTGGAAAAGTTAAATCCGACTAAGACAAAGGAGAAGAAAAAAAAGAAGAGAATATTAACTGCAAAGGCAAAAAATAAAAATTTAGAAGGTGAGCAAACTATTTATATATATTATATGCAATAGTAAATCAATTTATAATAAGAATAAATAAAGTCAGAAGAAAAAGAGTAAGAAGATGAGCAAAAAGAAGAGGAGTAAATGGATGAATTTACGCAAAGTGTTCATGATTTACTTTAAATTTATAAATTAGAACATCCGCAATACTCTATTAACGGCGAAAATAATATATGGATAATAAAGCCGGCAGGTATATAGATTAATAATAGAAATTATATTATAAGCTTTACAAAAATAATTTTTTAGGATTATCAAGGGGAAGAGGAATTACCTGTTATAATAATTTAATTGAAATTGAAGATCATGTTAAATCTAAAGAAATGCAATGGGTTATAATGAAATATATAGAAAACCCTATAATTATTGAAAATAGAAAAGTAATCATAATTTATTCAAGTCGTATTTTATCTTACACATGTTTTTTATATATATTATAGTTTGATATAAGAGTTTGGGTTCTAGTCTCTGACTTTAATCCTTTAACTATATGGCTATATGAAGAAGTTTATTTAAGATTTAGTGCAATAGACTATAATTAGGAGGCAAAAGAATTGAGTAACAAGTAAATAAAGCAATGGATAATAAAACAGAAATAAAACAATAATCAATTGTTTATAAACTTATTTATTTTAGATTTCTGCACTTATGTAATAATTCAATATCTGCAAAAAATAAAGGAAAAGATAAAATAATTGGTTCTGGAAATATGTATAGTTAACAACAATTCACAGACTATTTAATAGTAATTATTTAAAATATAATACCAATTTTTAAAAATTAAATTATAAACAATATAAAGGATCTAGAAGGTGAAGATATTTTCGCTGAAAAAATAATGCCTGGAATAAAAAATGCTGTGAAAAATTCACTGTAGTGTGTCTAAGACCAAGTAATACTATACTATAATATCTTTATTAATATTTTAGATGATCAAATTATTAATTTATCCAGATTGAACCAAGAAAGAATAGCGTAGAACTTTTTGGTTACGATTTTATGATTGACACTAAATATAATGTATGGCTGTTAGAAGTTAATTCATCGCCAACAATGGAGTATAGTACTGTAAGATTACTTTTCTATAAAAATTATAAACAAATATGTAATGCAATCTTACAATAATCAAATTAAGGATTTAACAGAAAGAATGGTAAAGGAATAACTGAATGATATTGTAAAAGTATTAGTTGATTACAATATGGCAAAAAAAAAGAAGGGAATAGATACTGGATTGTGGAAAAAAATTCACAAAGGAAGTTAGTATTAAGAAAAAAGTGTGAATAACATGGGAATAAATCTTTGTTTAGAGGGTGTAGCAATAAAGAAAAATGGAAATAAGAATCTTGCCAAAATTAATAATATATAACTTAATAAATGAAATGTATGCTAAGTATATATAAAAATAATATTAACTTAGTGCTCAATCTTATTATTTTCCGGAAAATTTAACTTCCTAAAATTCGAATTAATGGTGGGCATTTTCTAATAAAGCTAAACCTAGTTCTTTATTTTTTACTATTATTTGAATAGATTCTATTGATTTTTTGGCTTTTATTTTTTTTTTGGCTTACGGTAATTAAAAATCGGAATCTTAAAAAGATAACTATTTTATATAAAGCACTAAATCGTTTAAATTTTCTATATTGAAGCAATTAATTAAAATTTTATTTTTTTTCTTAAAAGCTGCAGTGTTTTTTTATTGAGATGATTCCTCAGAATCATTTTGCTAAGATACCTATATATTCAGTTACTATAAATCAATACTACAATTACTCATTATATCATCGTTTTCATTTATTTATTTGTTCTTTTTTTTTTTTATTTATTTTTTTTCTTATTGTTTGCAGTTGTGGGTTTCATTTTTCTATTAAAATTTATTTTTTTATAATTAATATTTTTAAGTAATAAAATAGTTTTACCATGTAGATATGGCTGCATATCTCACATTTTAAAATTTCTTGTTTTTCTTCTTCACAGCTATGTTCTCCTTCTTTATTGGCCGAATATTATTGCTTACATTCTGGACAGGTTATTATTCTAAATTAGCATTCAAAATTTTCGTGTTTATATAAATCTTTTCTGTAAAACAACTACTTTGTAAAAGGACAAAATTTACATAGAAATATTCTATATTCACAGTGTTTAGCATGCTTTATCATTTCACTTTTTCTTATTACTTTATCGCAACCTTCGTTTTTACATTAATAATGAGCAAAATTACATTCTTTTCTCAAATGATCATCGATATTATGTATATTTAGTATTTCTGTACATTTATATTTTTTATTCGGACAATAAAATTCAATTTCATTTACTTTATTTTAGAGATTTGTATTTAAGACAAACAAATCATTATTGGTGTTTCCTTTCTCGTTTCTACACTAAGGACACCTGGGTTTTCCTAACAAATTTTGACAGGTACCACATATAATTGCAGAACAAAGAACACACCCAACTAAAAAATGAAAGAACTTTAGTTGACTTAATCTTTATAAAATTAATTAGCTAATAATAATTACAAGGATTTTGGCATATCTCTTAACATATTATACATGAAATATCATTAATTATTTCTTGCACATAAGACATGTTGGCAATCAAATTTTCTTGAACATAATCCTTGATATTAAATCTAGCCATCACATGGTAAGGAATCATTTCAATATAAGTACTATTGTTATTTTCTACAATATTTATTTTTGATATTTATTAAATTAATTTTTTAATAAAAGAATTATGTAATTAATGATAGCTATATTAATCTAATTTTAATTCTGGTAAAATATAATTATTACTGGTATTTGGTTTATTGTATAATTATTATTAATATACTTATATTGAAATTTTTTATATAAATGAGAAATCATATAATAAAACATATCTCTTAAATCATTTATATATAAAAAAGTATGTTATACTAATATAATATTTTATATATTTAATTAGTTTATATGCTTAAAATATTTAAATAAAATAATAGTATTTCTGTATATTATACATTAGGATGAAAATATATCATTTCTTATTCTAAAATATAGAATAATATTAACTTGTTTCCATGTAAAGATGAATATTGTGCCATTTAGTTTAACAAGTTTCTTAAAATATATTAATTTTATTTGTTTGGAGATTTTAATTAATAAAAAACAGTTTATTTTATAAATATTACTTATACATTCTTCAAACTTACTTTCTGAGTCTTTTATATTTTTAGTGCATAATTTAAAACATCTGAACAAATATTTTTGTAATAATATTAATATAAAAAAATTCAAAAAATTAAAGTTATTTATATATTACTAGTTCCCTTCAATGATATAATCTTTACTCGTGGGTTCAGATGATTTATATAATAATCTCTTGGTTAAAATAAGTTTTGGGAGATAAAATATCTTTTGCATTTGATAACTAATCAAAAGATTTTATCTCAAAAATAGGATGTGAACTCATTAAAATGCTACTTATTTTATTGATTTAAAATATTTCTTTATCACTATTAAAATAATTATATTTTTTAAGGTCTAGAAATGATCCTAAAAATAGTATTTTATTAAAAATTTATTTTACAAATATAATTTTTATTTTTATTGTTTATCTAATAAAAACTAGATCAAAATAGATAAATATTCGCTTTGCTATTTAAATTTAATTAATTATTGATTATTCAATCTATATAATTGTAATAATTTGCTAAAAATTAAAATTATAAATTTGTAAATTATCATAAAATATGGATATAATTATCAATACAGATAACTTAAACTTTTGCTAAAAACACAACAATAAGAAAATTCTTTTTGGTTAATGTATTAAAGAAAGAGAAGATATAATATTCTTATGTGAATCTTGCTTAATAGATAATAACATAGATATATAATAATGCTTTAAGATATCTGATGCAATCTAATGCTACAATAAACAAACTCTTAACAGTTAATTAATGATTAAAAAATTATTTGGATCTAAAGCAAACGATTAGTTAAAAGAAGATATTGCGTTAATAAGAAAAAAATTAGATTAACTTGAAATATAAATTGAAGAATAAGAAAAAAGGAATAAATAATTTTTTGAAAAGCAAGATGCATAAAAAATAACATAATAATTTATATAAAATACAGATTTTATGATGAAATTGGGAAAAAAAAAAGGATAAGGATTATAATATAAAGATTGTGAATTTGAATAATAACTATAGAGTATATTAAGTCAATTGGATTTTAGTTAATTATAAGATTAAATATTTCAAGTCAAAAAGGAAAATTAATAAATGGAAGAAGTATTTAAAAAATAAGTTTTACTATAGTAATAAATAGAGTCTCTTAAAAATACTTTATAATATGATATTTATAATATTATTGATGCTGAAATAGATTCATAAAATTCAAATGAAACAGTTAATAATTGCAAAGTATATAATGATTACAAATCTTACATATATTCTCCTTTCCGATCTTTAGAAAGTATAAGAAAAATGTAATAGCAGTTTGCAACTGATAGAGATTGGGACTAATATCATTCTCCAAGAAATTTATTACTTGCATTAGCAGGAGAAATAGGAGAGTTATGGTAATATATAATCAAATAATATTATAATATTAAAAAGTCTTCATTATAAAATAATTAAAAATGAGTTTATATATATATATCTCATTTTTTTTTTATTATGATAATAATACAAATAATTATAATTATAAATAATTAGTTTATTTTTATTTACTTTTTAGTGAGATATTTTAATGGAAGGGAGAGGTTGAAATAGGATTAAAAGGATTTACAGAGGATGAAAAAATAAGAGTAGGAGAAGAAGTTTCAGATTGTTTCTTGTATTTGATTAGATTTGCTGATAGATGTAGAATAAATTTAGTAAAAGCAATTGAAAGGAAAATTATATACAATGGTATGAAGTACAAACCTGATTTTTGCAAAGGATAAAGCGATAAATATACAGCTTATACTCATTTAATTGATTGAAATTTACTATACCAATAGTTAAACGAAACGTGACAATTTTTTTTTATATTTTATTACTTTATTTAAAATTATGGTAAAATATATTTAAATATAAGTATATAAAAGAGTAAAATAAAATTTAGTTTTACTCAAAGTTGAGGACCTTCCCAACTAATATAAGAACTAATTTCATCAGGATCATGTCCTTCAGCTTGCATTTTAATTTTTATAGAATTTGGATGTACTCCCATTTTAAACATTTTTATATATTTTCTTAATTCTTCTGGAGGTTCACTTGGAACTTATTCTTATTATTCTGGAATTTATGTCTGATCCATTTGTTATTATTATGCAGGCTAACTTATTTAGGGTGGCTGGTTTAACAGGGGAGGGGGTCCTTAGGGCGGAGGAATATTTTACCCAAGTCCAGATAAAGGAGGAGGTCCTTAGGGAGGAGAGATATTTTATCCAATTGATCCCAGAGGAGGAGGTCCAGATATGGTTTAAGGAATATTTTAACCTATACTTCCAAGAGGTGGAGGACCCTAAGGTGCAGCAGATATATTTAATCCAATTGAACTAAGGGGAGGAGGGCCAGATACTATACCAGGAATAGTTTTTCCTATAGAAGAAAGTGGAGGTGGCTTGGGAATGCTTGTATTATTCATAATGCTTGATAGAGGAGGGGGACCGCTATTTAATGTGGATAAGGCAGGAGGTGCAGGTATATTATTATTTTACACTACTGATTATTATTATTACTATTATTGTTAAAACTACTATTATTAAGCTTCAAATTTTTCTTATTAATCAATCTGAACTTATTACATTTCAGTAGTTGGGAGATAATTGGTTACTGTATCTATTTCTGGTAAATTTGCATAAAATTCAGGATTAACAGAATCAAGTTTTTATTCTAATAAAGATACTTTTGCCTCCAATGTATAAAGAATTTAATCTAAATCGTTCAAACTTTTTTCGGAAGCTTGTGCATATTTATTTACAAAATCTATTTAATTAAAAAAATATTCGTTCAAAACAGCTATTGTTGTTTTTATGGGAACTGATTCTAAATTTGATAAGTTTATCGTATCTTGCTGCTATTATAAAGCAACTGCATCTTAATCAGATACTTCTTATGCGGAAGCCATCTTTAATTCTTATTTGTAATAACTAAGTGCTATTATAAGCTTCAAACAAGTATTAATTAAAATTAATAAAAATTTACTCTAATAAATTAATAGTATTGAGTATAATAATGAAAAATTAATATATTCGAAACAAGAATTAGTATTCTATATCACAAAGTTATATATATGTAATTAAAATAAATGGCAATATTAATTTATTAATATAATAAGAATTTAAATTATTATAAAGTTTTTATTAATAATACAATTAATTTTCTGATTATTTAAAAGCATTTTATATTTAAGTTTTAAATTAATTTTCTTTTTAAATTTATTTTACTTTTTATTTTTTATGAATGTTAAATATTTAATTTTTTGTTTAAACTTAAAATATAATTTTGTAGTTTATATACATTTATTATGTAAAATTATTCTAAAATTTTATTCAGACGGGTTGGCTAACTATTTCTTACAAATTTCCCTTATATAGAATAATCAAATAAGGAGATTACAATTCCAAAAATATAAAATATAATATTATATTTGATAATCTAGAATCTGGAACCAAAAATAAGAAAACTTAAAATCTAACAAAGAATTAAGTAAATTAAGCCATGGAGAAATCCCACAGTCAATTTAAATAATTGGTATTTGAAGAAATATTGAAAAAAGGATATAATTACAAATAGGTTTTAGGAGAAGGATAATATGGAATGGTAATTTAAGCGGAAAAGAATGGAGAACTGTATGCTGTTAAAGCTATTAATAAATAATAGTTTATAAGAATTCCTAAGTTAAAAGAATTAACATAGAATGAAATTAATGTACTCACTAAAATGAAAAATCCGAATGTAATAAAAATGTATGAAAATTTCGAAACTAGAGTGAATCATTATCTTGTATAAAATATAAAACAATTAAATTTAAATTTTACATGTGAATAATTATTTTTTTTATTTAATAGGTAACTGAATATTGTAACAGCGGAGATATGGGTGGATATTTATGGAAATTAAAATAAGCTAAACAAGTGCTATCAGAAGAAAAAGCTCTTGAATATTTTACATAAATCTTGAATGGATTCTAAGCATTGCATGAGAAGTCTATTGTTCACCGAGATATCAAACTAGATAATATATTTAGGCATTAAACAAAGGAAGGAATGCTATTAAAAATAGGTGACCTTGGTTTTGCTAAAGAACTTAAGGATTCTTAATCAATGACTACAACAGCACTTGGTACTTCAATTACAAAGGTAAAAAATCATCATAATAAAATAAAAAAAATAGTAATGATTTACAATGAATTTAGGCACCTGAAGTTATAGAAAAAAAACCTTATGGTTTAGAAGTTGATTTATATTCATGTGGAGTTATTTTATATTAGTTAATGTTTGGAAATTACCCTTATATTGCTAGAAATGAATAACTATTGCTATAAAAAGTGAAAGAAGGAAATTTGAAATTTGATGTGGGGGGAATTAAAATTTCATAAGAAGTAATTTCATTAATTTAATTGATATCTTATTAATTTCTTTTTTTACTATTGTAAAGTCATAAGATTTACTAACAAGAATGTTATAGTATGATAGAAAAAAGAGAATAAAATGGAGCGAATTATATGAACATTCAGTTTTTTTAAAACCTAATATTAATAATTTGCTTTTAAAAACTTTCGGGGGTTCAGAATTAAAATTAAAAAATTTGGTTAGTTTTTATGATAAATAATAAATACTTCTTTCTTATTAACTAGAAGGCTATTATCAAAAAACTGAAACAACTAAAATTATTGATGGTAAATTAAAAAAAAATAGAAAATATAAAATTAATACTCATTTAATAAAAAACTTTAGGTAAAAGAGATGGAATAAATGTATGCATAAAGGAAATATAGAAATAACAAATTGAGTGCAAGTAAAAAGCTGTAAGAATCATTTTTCCTTAATGCTAAGTATATTCTAAGATTCTGATTATAAATAGCACAACATACTTAATGTATTTTGAAATTAAAGAAACTTTAGATAGTTTTTTTTTTGTATAAGAATATTGTCCAAATAGATCAGTAGGTATAATAAATATTTTTAAATAAGCTATAGTTTTATCTTATTAAAATAAATTATTAGGATACCAGATTGAAAAATAAAATAAAAAATTTAATGAAGAATAATCTCTGCATATTCTTCTCTAAATATTGAATGCATTTAAATTTTTGCATTCCAAAAATATTATTCATAGAAATATATAGGCAGATCATATTTTGTTGTAAGATAATAATACAGTAAAAATAACGGGATTGAAGCATATAAAACAAATAGATTTGGAAAATGAAATTATAGCTTAAAGTTTGGTGGGATCGTTATAGTATTTATTATATAAACATTGATACTTAGATTTTATAATTTATTACTTAATTAATATATATTTATTTAAGATATAATTCTCCAGAAATTACTAAAGAAGAACCATATGAATTTTCATCAGATATTCATAGTTTAGGAGTTTTAATTTATTATATGATGTTTAGAAAGTTTCCTTATTATGCGGACAATAAAAATTCACTTTTAAAATTACAGAATAAAAATTGGATTAATTATGAAGACTAAGATGTAGATATAAGTGCACTAATGATAAATTTATTGGATAGAATGATTACTTTTAATACGTTTAGATAGAATAAAATATCATGAAATATTCGCTCACCCCATTTTTTAATTCTATAAATTAACAGAAAACTATAATTTCCAATAGAATAAACTATTTTATGAAAAAAAAGAAATATAAAATATTAGTTTACCAAGTATTATAATAGAAAATGATGTTTATAAATCTGTAAATTCACTAGTATTTGAAGATCCCCCCAAAATCTTATTAATATAAGAATCGTCTTTAATAAAAAATGGATCGTAAAATTCTGATAACGGAATAAAAAAATCTAATACTATTGAAGAAAGTGAAGATCTTAATATTTAAGTAAATTATAATAAATTTAGATTTTTAAATTTTATAAAATAATTTATTTAAAGGGTCATATTTACATTTCTCGTGATGCTAAAGTTGTTAAAGATATTAGGAAAATAACAATACAAGAAGAATTGTATCCAGTTAAAGTAAGATACTAAAATTCAATTAAATCTATACTTGATAAATTATCTGATTAAAACTTATTGTTTTTATCTGATAATGTTATCAACATAAAAATTTATTAATTATGCTAACACCTTTTACAATAAAATTTGATTTATATGCAAAAAACTCGTTAATTTAAAAATTATCAGGGCATCCATACCTTACTTAAGGTAAGAACAATATTACTTTTATTACGAGAAAAATTATTACAATAAAATATTTTTTAGCAATTAGAAGAATTAAAACGGTAGTATTTTAATGAATAAAAAGAAGAGAGTAAGCTTAAAATAGGATTATTTTTGCACTCTTGTATGGATAATATTTTAAAAAATACCAGTATTTTTAGTTATATTTAGTGAATATTATTATAAATTTTAAATAATTTAATTTGTATTAATATCTGTAATAAATATTAAAAAGTCCATTATATTTAAAAATATTCATTAAATAAATAGAATCCACACTTAGATACTATAAATTATAACATTTTTTGCTATATAACAATGTTAAAAATTTTAATTAGATATTAATCACATAAATCAATATTTAGAATCACATTTTTCTTTCCAGTTTTTATAATCAGGGTCATATAAATAGCTTTTTTCGTTAGAGAACATTAAATCTATAAATAATAAGATAAATATTTAATATTGATAATTTATTAAGATGTTAATTTTATATAAGAAATTATGAATTCTGGTTTCTTTTAACCATATATATATATAGAAAATATATATTTTATTAATATTCAAATAAAAGAATATGTACCTAAAAACCTATTTCTTCTTTTTAAATAAAATAAAATTTATATAATTTAAATATCGTTATAAATTCAAGAGTTATTTAATTTTTTTAATTAAAATAAAGATTTTCAGCTAGAATTTATAGTTTTTTTCAAAAAAATAAAATATCGCATAATAAATGAATATTCAGATTTATACTAAATATCATAAATTTATTTTTTTTATATTAAAACTTAATGTAACTATTATTTATCTGCATAATTTTTATATAATCTTTCTTTTAACTATGCAGATATTGGGTAATTTTTTATTTTTAAAGGAAAAAAACTTTTGAATTATTTAATTTAAGCATCATTAAAAATTATTTTCCTATAAGTAATTACCAGAAATTAAGATTATGACAAATAATGAACCAAAGATAAGCCATCCGAAAGTAACTTATGTGGTGTTAGCTAACCAAGCGAATACGAATAAAATAAAAGCTAAAAATATCCAAGTCTTTTATCTAGAATTAAACATTTGTATTATTAGTATTATTTCTTGTTGATTTTTTTTTTATTTAAGAATTATAAATAATGTATATATATTTTATTATTATTTCTTTTTTAGATTAAAAGAAGCTATTGATATTATTGATATATTAATTTATTATTTATATATATTTATTGCCTATTAATTAATAAGAAATTTTTTATGTAAACATTATTTAGGTATTTTGATATTTTATTTATAAAGATAAATAAAAATTAAAGCATATGTTTTCAAAGAAGCTATGCTATGGTTTATATTATATTTGGTAGATAATCATTTCATTTATATTTTTTTTCTACGATATAATACATACATTCATAAAGCACTATTTTTATTAAAAATTAATATATAATAATATTAACAATTTAAAAGTTAAATAAAATATATATTGCAAATTTTCATTAATATATTAAAAAATGGTGAATTTAATATATAAATATATTAACAGTTTATAAGATATTTGTAAAATAAATAATTTATTGTTACATATACAATCTAGCTAAAAAATAATTAATGAAGATTAATTAAATTAATATTCTCGAAAGAAATGTATACTTTTTTAAAAATATATAAAAATATAATTTGACCACTATATGAATNAAAAAAAAGTTTAGTCCTTTTGAATAAATAGATAAATATNTATATATAAAAACTAAAATGACTACGACTTGATACAAAGTATAATTGTGCTTAGAGTCAAACCATAATTAGTTTATAATAGGAATTATTTAAAACTGATAAAAGTTCGTAATTTAGTTATATAATATATGAACACATATATTTATATGTTATTTCCCTTCATTTAATAATAATAACTTATCAATTTAATTAAAATAAATAATTATTACAAGCATTAATTTGCAAAAAAAATAAATCTCATAAAATGGATTAAAATAAAGGGTCTTCAAAGGGAGACGTTTTCATCAAAAAAGATTGGTTCATTTAAAAAAAAGAAGGTAGTATTGATGACTACTATACAACTACATCAAAAAAGGTATTACTAATTTAATAACATAATAAAAATTGGATATTATTTTGTTTAAATTTAAATAAATTAAAGAAACTTAAACCAATATTATATATTTTTATATTAACTTATATTAGAAAAAATAATTATCCAATAATATGATAATTTTTATCCAAACTATAAATTTACTATTCTCCGCTCTTTTTTTTCTAAATAATTTTTATTCTACTAATTTTAGACTTTAGGATCAGGAACATATGGTTCATGCATTAAAGTTAAAAGTAAAGAAACTGGAGATTATAGAGCTGTGAAAATAATTCCTAAAAGCAAAGTTAAAGATCCTGAAAGATTCTTAAATGAAATTAACATTATGAGAACTTTGGTAATTATTTTAATAAAATTGACTGCCGCTTAATGCATTAAATAATTTAATCTTAATAAATAATTTTTTTATAGGATCATCCCAATGTGATAAAATTATACGAAAATTTTGAAGATAGTAGAAATGTTTATCTTGTCATGGAGTAAATAAATAAATTAATTATATAGTATATAAAAACAGTGTGAATGTAAGAGAATTTAATAATTAAAATCAAATTTTTTATAGATTATGTGAGGGAGGAGAATTATTCGATAGAATTATAGAAAAAGGTCATTTTTCTGAAAAATAAGTAACTCTATATTAATTTTTAATTTATCTTTTTTTATTCTATATTTTAAAATAAAAATAGGCTAGATAAGTATTCAAAGATATAGTATCTGCAGTATCTCACTGTCATTCCAATAAAATTTGTCACAGAGATCTTAAGCCTGAAAACTTTTTATTATTGAATAAAAGAGATGATTCTCCTGTTATTACAATTGATTTTGGATTGAGTCATATATTTTAAGAAGTTAAACCTGGAGAAAGAAAGAAACATATGCACACAAAAGCAGGAACGCCCTATTACATAGCTCCTGAAGTTTTATAGGGAAAATATGATGAAAGTTGTGATATTTGGTCCTTAGGTATTAAATAATTGATGATATTTTATTAATGAAATATAACTAAAATTTAATTAAAATTTGTTTTTAGGAGTTATTTTATACATTCTTCTTTCCGGATTACCTCCTTTTTATGGAAGAAATGATGCAGAAATTTTAGAAATGGTCAAATAAAAATAATACAGCTTTGACAGTAAAAATATTATAATTTATACATAATATTAACATACCATTATAATTGTTTATTCTAATTAGTTCCTGAATTTAAAAACGTTAGTGAATCTGCTAAAGATATTATTAGAAAGTGCCTTGTTAGTGCAGAAAAAAGACCTAAATCTCATGAAATTCTTAGCATGTCTTGGATGACCTAGGATGTTCCTCACACAAAATTACAATTAAATTTCAATAAACTTTAAGATTTTAATCAACATTAAAAATTAAAGAAAGTAGCATTATTCTATATTGCTAGTCAATGTTCTGAATAAGAAATTATTGATCTTGGAGAATTATTTAAAAGCATGGATAAAAATAACGACGGAGTCTTATCTGTAGATGAAATAAGTAATATTGACAAATATACACATATATATATTTTTTTATTAAATAAATATTAATTAAAAGAAATGGGTTTGAAAAACTTATCTACTTAAAATGCTAAGGATCTGGAATAGGTTATAGCTTCCATTGATACCGATGGAGGAGGAACCATCAATTATACTGGTAAATAAAAAATCTACTTTATTTTATTATAGAAATTTTCTTTGTTAAATATAATAAATTTTATTTTTAGAATTTCTAGCTGCCTCGATAGATAAATCTGTTTATCTCAAAGAAGAAAAAATCCATTAGGCATTCAAAATGTTAGATTTGGATAAATCCGGAACCATTTCTAAATCAGAATTGAAATCGGTACTTGGTAAATAATCTGATTTTAAAGATAAAGATGACTTATATTGGGAAAATATGATAAAAGAAGTAGACAAAAATGGTGATGGAGAAGTAAGTTTTTTATTTAAATTATCTTTAGAGATTTTCTTCATAAATTATATATTTTATTTATTTAGATTGATTATAATGAATTTACTATAATGATGACTTAAGGAACCTTGAATATTTGATTATTTAAATCTTACAAAATCTTATATGTCTTTAATTATTTATTCATAATTATATAAAATTTCACTACATTATATTGTAATATTCATTTAAAACTATGCTTCAACTTCGATACAATTTCTTAATTTAAATTAAAAATAAAGCTTAAACATTAAAATAATGAAATTTTATTTCATTAATAATAGTATTTAGTATTATTAATATAAATAAATTTTTCTTTCTTCATTTTTATTTTTAAGCTATATTTCCTACCATGAATTCGATTTCGTCGAAATTTCTATCTTATTTATTATGAAAAAATAAATTAACTTAATATACATTTATGTTAGTAAATTACCCTATTGCTATTTTAGTTATTCATAGTACAATACTGTTTTGTCATTATTTACTAAGCCTTAACCTGGAAGGATTTCTACCTCATAATTATCTTAATTTGAGTTAATAAATTTGAAAAAGCCCCATCTTTATGAAATACTTTTGTCAAAATCAGATATAATTGGATAGTCTATGTTGACTTAATTTTTTGAAGATTTTAAATTTTCTATTATTTATTTTATATCTTCAATTTATTCTCCACACACTACACATGGTGTAATGCTCTTTTAATCTAATCTCCTTTTCATTTCTTTAATTTAAATTAATTCATTTTTTGAAAGTTCATATCCTTTGATTTTAGGAATAAAGATTAACAAAACAAATTTGTGTTTGCTTTCAAACAAATCAAACAAACTTTAAGATTCATTATTTTATGTTTATATTTGACAATCTTTTATTTCGTCACCAATTTCATATTTATTATACTTATTTATTTTACCCTCATTTTCTTTTATAGCTTTTTTAATATCTTCAAATGATAGATATTTTGAAACCTATATAGTATATATAATAAAAAGTAATTTTTGTAAAACTATAATTTTTAAAAGGATTCTTTCTATTTACCAATGAATAAATTTCCTTAAAATTAGAAGAAAATAAACCTCTCAATTCATTTTATGTTAGGGTATAAGACTATGTAATGCTTGCTTCTTTGATTGTAAATTGTATTTGAGGGAATATAATTTCTATTGTTTTATTGTCATCAGTAAGTTCTATCTACTTTTAAAGGAACTCTGGATAACTCAAATCCAAATCTATTATTCTTTCATCATTTTCTTACTATTGTTCTTTTACTTCATCTAGAGGATTATAAGGAGCGCTATATATAGAAATATATACAGTTTAATTCCATAAATCAATTATATATATATAATATTAAATTAATAATTACTGACTAAACCTTTCGATATCAATATTTAAAATATCATACTCATCTAAATAGATGTATTCTTAAAAGAATTGACAAATTTTTTTGAAGGTATATTACAATAAAAATTGTGTATCTGAAAAATTTAACTCAGATTAAGTTATTACACCATCTTCTAATCCATCTTTTTGTGCTTCTTTTTAAAATTTAAATGGTTTTAGTAAATTTATTGAAAGAAAAATAATTATTTATTTATACTCTAAATTTATTACATTCACTTTTTACATTTACTCGAAATGAATTAATTACTATGTCAATATCTAAATTATTTTTAGTCATAGAAGTTTTAAGAAAATTTCTTTAATCTGCTTCAACATTTCTCTTCGGTTTTTTAAAGTTTATACTCTTTTGTATTTTTGCATTTTCCAAAGATTATAACTTAAGTTTTTAGCTTTTACCAAATTTTTGGTTTACATGGAATTAAGTTTTACCTGAAAGGAAATCACTATCGTTATATAATTAGTAAATTCTTTTGTTTGTATTTTAATTATTTATAATTATTATTTCATTACTTACTACATATAGAGGGTAGGTTTCTAGCTGTATAATGATAATCAGAATTTACTAAGAAATTTAAATAATTAGCTAACCTCTTTATTTATATATAAATGTGTGCTATTTACTCTAGGCTAATGAAGAATGCCTTTACTTCATGGGATTATTAGGAATAGATTAAGTAATACCTTAGTTAATATCTTAATTCATTTGCTAATCAGCATAGCCAATAGTTGCACTATTATAAATAAAAATTAATGCCCTATAAAAATAAGAAGAAAAAGAAGAACAAAAAATATTTTTAACTGTTTATTATGTTTTATTAAATAGTTTCGAAAATTTTATGGGGTAAGTAGCTTTTAAGGTAACCTAAATTATGGAGTAGTAATTTGTTAACTTATTTGATATTCCATTTTATGAGTTTGATAAAATTTTTCTAAAATATTATTATTAATTTAATAAATGATTTGGGATATTAAGTATTGCTAATTATATTCATAGAATTTAAACATATTATTAATAGTCAACTATAACTAAACAAAAAAACACATATTTTAACTATTTTTAATTTAAAAAAAATTATATACAAAATATAAATTTTAATTCCCGATATCTACTCTTAATATTATATATTATATACGTATATAAAAATATCATTTTTTTCTTCCTTCCCTAGCCTTTGGAACTTCTTTTTTTCCCTATTATTCCGATTTATTAAGTAATTCTGAGTTAATTAATTTATTATCATTACTTGAGATTCTTTTTTTATGTTACTAACTTTAACTGTTACTATTATTCATAGCAGAAGAATTAATAGAATCTCTTTTTTTAATTTTACTAATTCTTGGACTTTCATTTTCCTCTAATATGACTCCATCTTCTGATTGCTCTTGCAACTATTAAGAAGCATTTACATTTTATAATTGTGGTTGAATATGTTAAGATACTGAATGTCTATATTATCGCATTACTGGAATTAAATTTGCTTGCTGTATTACCATTTTAATATTTAATAACTTTTGATCATCTTTTAGATTTGTTTAATTAACAACACTCTCAATTTCTTTGATTTTTTCTACCAATAACTGGATATCGTCCGTAAATACCTTTGAATTTCTTATTTTATTATTCATTTAAATTTCTCTACTTTTTGAATAAAGCAATTATGGATTTTTTTCTAGAGACTTGATTATTGGACTCTTAGAACGAGAAATTAATTTTTTACTGGCATATACTTTATTATCTGAAGATCCATCATTTCTTTCTTTTCTCATCGAATGAAGTCTAGAATTGTCTCTTAATTCCACAAATGAAAAGTCCATCTCGGTATCTATATTTTCTTAACCACCTCTTCGCTTAACTGAATCATATTCTTCTTGAGCACCTCCTTATATATCAAAAAATCTTTTCATCCATTATGCAAATTCTAAATTATCTTAATACTTTGCTTTAGCTAATTTTTCGATCTAAGTTTAAATTATCATAAATTTTTATTTTAACTATAAAAAAACTATATATTAAATAGCTGAAAACTAGATTTTCTAATTTAATAAAGCCTTTTTATTGTATTTTTTACTTCGATATGTTTCTAAATATTACACTTTTAAAACGCTTACTAAAGTATCTTTAAATTAATTAAAAATTCCCATTCATTTCTGGCCTTCCAGTTTACTCTTGTCATTTTCACTTTTCCTGGATAAAGAGAATCAATTATTTAACAATATGCAGCTCCTGTTCCTAGTTATTCAACTTTGCTTAAATTTAGTTTAAGCAAATTATTTACCCAGCTTAATATTTCACCTTTAGAGACGAAAAAGGCACCCTCCATCATTCCTATACTTTAATCAGCCATTTTCTAAATTAGTTTGCTTTTTAAAATTAGTTGCTATTTATTTGTTATAAGAATTTCTTTAAAAGTTATAACAATTTGAAAAAAGAAATTTTTTCTATATTAGTAATACTTGATTTTTTAATTTATAATATATGATTGATGATTGAATTGAAATGAAATAATATAGGATTAATTAATGTATTCAATAATAAAATACTAAATATAGGATAATAAAAATATTTTCCTTAAAAATTTTTTATTTATCTAAATTTATATTATTTTTAGATATATTCATAAATACTTAGTGCAATTTTTTTATATATAAAATATTTATGATAATAAGAATTAAATTCTTAGAACACCAATATGTATGCGAAAAATTGTTATTCTATGTCTAATTATTTAATATATATTATTACTTTAAATTATAACTATTTTTAATTAATAAACTAATAAAAAGTGTGATAACAAATATGAAACTAGCAGTTTAAGTTGAAGAGTACCAATTTAACATAAATATAGGAGAAGATGGATTAAATGATTTTGCATGGCTTGCGCTGACAGCTGCAAAATTATTTGGGAAAAAGAAATATCCAAATGGAAACTATTTGCCAGTCATTTTGCATTATTATGATAACATAGTACCTCATCCTAGGTAACTAATTATATAGATAATAAACAAATTCCTTTTCATAATTCTATAGTATTATATTAAAGATGTATAATTTATTAAATTTTAGAAAAAAGTTAATTCATTTTATAAATGAAATTGGTATGGAATATTTTGTTCCCCCTGAAGGTGAAGAAGTTAATACAACATATACATTTACAGTTGAATTATAAAAACAGAATATGGAATTTAATAAATTGCATTAAGGTTATTAATATTTAACATATAAAACATAATATATCATATAAACTAATAAAAATAGTATTTATATTATTAAAGATTGGTTTGAAAAAGCATTCGGAAGTCAAAGAAACTTGATGCATATTTCTATAGAATACACATAATATAGAACCGACACGAAAAAAAGAGAGTCTCCCTTCATATATCAAGCATAATTTAATTATTAAATGTTTAAGGAAGTAAATATAGAATAAGTTATTCATTCAATTTAATGGTTAATACATAATACTTAAAATCTTAGTTAAAAGGAGAATTCAAAAGCAGCAATTATGAAAATCGATATCATATACCCTTAAAAGAGGAAGTAGAAGAAGAAGTGATTAAATATTCAGGTGAAATTATTTTGCCTTACGGTGACATTAATCCATAACCTGCAGAAGTGTTTAAAGTTAATAAACATGATGATGAATGTAAAAAATAAAATAAAAATTAAATGTATTACAGAAAAATTCATAAAATTTCTATTTCTTTTTCAGAAAAACCGATGTTGGTTACTGTTGCATCGACAGATTACTACACTTTTAAGATTGAACCCCAACCAGTGTCTTAAGAAGAGATTTTAAAAAAAATTAAATAGCGTATGACAATTCCTCCTCAACTTTCTGAAAAACTATTGCAGTAAGAATAAGAAATTAAAAAAGAAGTTAATACAGGAAGTTTCTGTCCATTTGAATTCAATACTTTGTGGTTAATTATTGAAAATAATTCCAAAAGTAAAGAATTGTTTGAAGAAATGGTATAAATATTTGAATATGTGTATATATAAAATATTTAAAAAAGATAAAATATTTAAATTTATTAGGATGTTCCTGTTAAATTAAAAATGTAAAAAATATTATAAGACAATTTAAATAAATTATATGAAATATTCTTCGAATACTCAATGCTATATGTTTAAAACACTGACAAAAAGGAAGAAATTACTATTAGTTTGCAAGACATTATGCACTTTTTGAAATTTTACCTATTATTAAATGATTCTGGAAGTTTATTTTAATTCTTAGAAGTATATGATTCAGATAATATTAGGATTGAAAGTGCCAAAGTAAATTAAAAGAAAAAATAAAAAAACTTATAGCAATCAAAAAATTTTTTACTTTTATTAAAACATAGACTACAATAGATAATTCAATCGGTATAATGTTCCCAGAGTTTATAGAAATAATCATAAGAGCTGTCAATTTCTATTAAGTTGAAATTTTAATGTAAAATGAAGAAAGTAAAAAAATATATTAAATAATGAAATTATTATATTTTAATTAAATATATATAATAATATAAAGGCTTAGATATGAGTTTAGAAAAAGTCATAAATTAAATAGTCACGTTAGATTCTTCTGAAAACGATCTCAATGAATTCCATAAACATATGAAATATAATATTACATTAATGACATTTATTAGAGTAATTTATCTTTATTTTAATTATTAATAGAATATAAACTATAATATTTAATATGATTAGGAAAATAGTGACATATTGTAATAAGTTTTCTTAGAAAAGCTACAAGACTCGTCATTAGACAATAAAAAGTTCCATTTACTTCCGGAACAAATAAAATCATTAATTATAGATGCTGGTTTTAAAGGTGATAATTTAGAAGAAATTGTGACCACATGTTTGTAATAGTTAATAAATGAAGAAAAATATAATGTATATTATTTAATAATAAAAAAGTGAAATTTTTATAAATAATTTATTTTATTCTTAGGGATTTGAAGGTATACTGTATTTTGAATTCCTTTAAGTTATGTAATGGTTAAGTTTAGTTCTAATCACAGATTAGGAAGAAGAGGAAGAAAGATAGGAAGATGAAGAAGATCCTGAGTAGGGAGTTGAGCAATTAATAGAAAAATTCAGATTTTTCATATCATAATTTTAATGAATATTTATAATTTTATTTTTTATAGTTAAAATATATTAATTTGGCACATACTATATAAAATTATTATAATAAGACTCAAAGATTTAAAATTATTTTAAATATATGCATTAATATTTCAAAATGTCAGGTCTCTACAGCAAATACCTAATCCTTTTTTCACAACATCATCCGTTTAAGTTCTATTGTTTAACAGGGAATTATATGACCATAGATTATTATTCCATTCAATCCACCCCATAATTCTTGCAACCTAAGGATAATTAATATAATAGTATTATTTTTTTTTATATATACTACAAATGTATAATTTTATATATACTTAATAAATGCCAGAATATAACTCTAAAGATGTACACAAATGAAACCCTTAAACACAACTTCCCTTTGCCTTTTCTAATTCACAATTCACACAACCAAAATGTAAAAAAGCTGGTTCTATTCCTCCCAAACTAGTGCTAGCTTCTGCTTAAATTTCATAATTTGATAGAGGGCGATTATATATTCTTTTTATTATAAATATATTATAATTAAATGTGTTAAATTAACAAATATTTTTTAATATCTAATTGTACTTGAAATCATCTAAAAACATTGGGACTGAACATTCATCTTTTAAAGATGGAGTGTTGCCAATAAAAAAATTATGCATATTACTTGTACTAAAAGTACTTAAAAAGGTCACGGCATCTAAAATCCCATTAATATATAACTTTATTTTTTCTCCTATATTATATTCAAAGAATTTCTCTAGTTTTTCTTATATCAGTATTTAAATTATATAATTTTTTTACCAGCTTTTATAACTGTAATATGATGCCATTTATTTATCATTAACCTAGCAGTTGAAGTAAGTTCTTCTCCCATAGGAAAGTTATTTTCATCATTAGTTGACACAAAAACCTTTATACTTCTATCTTGTGTATTTATAAAAATTCCTGGGCTTCGCACAAATTTATTATTTTCTAAGTCATCAACTCCCTTTTAAAATAAGGGACACCATTTTCGACTTTTCTTCATGCCCTCTGTATTATTTTTTACCATTTAATATTAAAATAAATCATTAGTTTATGAGATATTTAAATGTTCTTACCTTCATGCCCCGATATTATATAAATCCAAAATTAAATTGAGTAAACTTAATAGTTAAAATCCACATTATTTTCAATTTCTATATATTATTTTTCTTTTATAAATGCACTTGATCCTTCATTCAAATAGCCAGGACCTCGCTATATATCATTCAAAGAATGATTTCCTTTTCCAGAGCTATCTAATATCTTAAAATTGGTATGTATTAGTATATTGATTTTATATAACTAAAAGTTAACTTAATAAAAATTTAACTTTTTCTTCATCAAATGATAAGTGCGTAATAATTCCCTAAGGTTCTGCTTTAGGAACTAATATATTCTAACCTTCATTAAAATTTAACTTAAACTCATATTTTTTTTTTATATTAAAATTTAATTTAAACTATTACCATTATACAGGCAAAGTGTTCCATCAAAGGAAATACTACACAAATTATCTTCTTCTATATTATTTTACTATAAATTTTTATAAAGTATAGTAAAAATTATAATCAAAATTTTCAACATAAATAATAATTAATTTGTTTTTTATATTTTGGAATAATTATTGAAAAATACAATAAATTTATTAATATTAAAAACGACTATTATAAATTGCTAATAAAAAAGTAGTATATGCTAGTTATATTAATTTAATTATAATGTTAAGCTTTTTTATTATTTAACATTTATTTATACAGACTAAGATAATAGAAAATTAAAATTTAATAAGTTTTAATCATTTTTATATATTATTTTTATGCATTTTATGGGGAAACTCTATATTAATATCTGGATTTGTTGAACCCTTTTAAATATTCTTATATATTTAATTTTACAAAGATTGTAAAGCCACAGTTACATCTTCCACTTCTGAAATAGCAATATCTAAAATTATATTTGCATAGTTTAAATATTTGATATAATAATAGACATTACTACCTTTTAAAACAATTCCAATATTAAATAGAGTTCTGTCATTTGGATTTCCCGTCCAGGAATCTACAATAATTCCATTAAATGGTTATAAACAGAAGTTTTCAGAAATATTATCAATAATAATAGTTTTTTTCAAGTCTCTCCCAATTAATGAAATATCCTAATTAAATATATTTATTAAATTATTTTACTATTAAAAATACACAATAGAATATATTACTTTAACTAAACGTCCATCTTCCATTTTTCTCATGTGCTCTCTATATAATCTGTAATTAATAATTTTAGATATGTCTAATAAATCTAGTATCCAATCAGCATATTCTTATTAAGCTGCTGTGAATACGACAATTTCGTAGTATAATGATAAATCCAATATAAATTATTCTGCATAAGGTCTTACCAAGAATTGTCCATTATTTCCATATAACTAAAATTATTTAAAAATATTATAAATATCTATATTAAAAATTAATATAATTTTTTTTACATTTTAATAATAAACAAGAGTTTCATCTAAATCAATAACCAAAGTATAGTTTAAATATTAGTCTTTTTTAGGCCCCAAATATATAATATTTTGTTTTTCTATTCCTCTTTTATTTTTATCATTAAATTTTTCAAAGGATTCCGTCTTTAATAAAGATTTTTCTTCAGATTCCTTTGTTATTTAAAAAATAATTTAAGTTAAATATATATAAATATATTAACTTTCAAATTTTTATTACACTAACTAACTCTTCTTCCTCTAGAAATTCATCATAAATTATAAGATTAACTATTTATTTAAATTCTTACATATCTGTAGAAAATATTTTAATTGCATCATTTAAATTGCTAGACAACTTTAATTCGCATTTTTCTATTATTCCTTACAATATTAAAAATATTAAATCATTATTGTTCTTTAGTTATTCATCTATGGGTTTTATATTTTATATATGGCCATTAGATCTTAATTTTAATATACTAAATTATTTCATTTTTTCATTGCAAAATTTCTAATTAAGGTAAAATTAGTAAAATTAATAATTATTTATATATTATTTAATAATTACATACTAAGCCTCTGCCTATTAAAAAATTTGATACACTGCTTTAATAAATAACGTAGAATTAATAAATATTAACTAAGCTGTGTTTTTCAAACTCATTTTTATATCTACTACTTAGTCGTAATCTATAAATTAATATTGATGTATTATATATATTGACAACTTTGACAAAAAGTGTGATATTTCTATTAGTTATAATAGTTCATTATTTTATATTAATTCTGAATATTAATTTATTAATGAATCTTTGACTGTTTGAATATAAAATTCACAATATGATTGTATAGTTCTCTTGTTTTTATCTATTTTTAATAAACCCTATCAAATATAAATCTACAATGAAATATTTATATAAAATAGTTTATATGAAATACCTAATTAATTTAAAAATTTATTTCCTCAAGAGTAAATAAGGTATATATATCCAAATTATCTAGTTTTTTTAGTGTATCATCATTCAAATTATAATTTTGTTCTAATTTAGAGGATTATTATTACAATTATATTTTTTTTACAGTCTAAAATTGAAAAAATTTATTAAGTAATATTTTTTAAATTTTTATCTATATTGATATACCTAATATTAATCTGTAATTTCAGTATTGTAGGTATTTTTTTATTTATTTATTTTTTTGCTGATATTTTATTCTAATAGCTTCTTTTATTACATTATACTTTTTATATAATTATCTTCTTGTTTGAAATCTAAGAGAGTTTAAAGTATAGGTGTTTTCTATTCTTTTTAAGAAAAATCAAAAAATCTATTAACTGGAATTTAGTTTTTATACAATTATTCTCTTTAATTTCTCGCACTCTTAGGAGAAACATTATCCTTTCGCCAAAATTATTATGCAGTCAAAAATATTTTATTTTATTATATTTCTTATTCTGTTAAAAGTTCATCATTCTAAACTGCCCCTTTTATTAAAATTTTTTTTTTTTTTCTATATATATATAAGTTAAAATTTAATTACTTTTTTTATTATATGAAGTTTAGGCCTTTTCACGCTATTAGATTTTTTATTAATATTATTTTAAAGTTTAATATTAATCATTGTTGCTATTATTTTCAACAAGATTTTATTCATTTTAATTCTGCTCTTCTTAATTATCTAACACATATCCGATAAAATTACCTTTTTTAATATTTTATTTTTGTTTTTACTTCTAAAAATTAGCTGCTTCTTCTTAGTCAATAGAACTATAAAAAGAATTCGGTTTATATTTGTTCTTAAAAAATTCGCGTGGTTCTAATTTGATTTTATCTTTAGAAATAACAAAAGGAATGTTGTCAAAATTTTGTAGTCTATTAAAATATAAATTAATTCTTATTTATTTAAATACATCATTCATTAATTAAATTAATAATTAATAAACCTATTTTATTACTTTATCTTAATGATTTATGAAGGAGTTTGATTCTTCGACTTTAAAGTAGGTACAAAAACTGTATCTTTATATTAATATCCACTTCTAGGGGAAAAACTCCTTTGTTATCTATATTACATTTGATTTTAATATGTTTTAAAATCTTAATTTTTATTCTATCCTTATTTATTCATATCTTGTTATGCCGTAAATAATTTTTCATTTGTTTAAATTACTTTTTTAAGTAAATTGTTGAATAATTTGTCTGTTTATTATACACTAGTAGATTAAATATCTTAAATTTTCTTATCATTTTTCTATTTTCATTATAATTTAAAATTAATAAACTATTGTTTTACAAATACAATTATTTTTTTATTACTGGAGAAAGTGATGAAGCTTTCATTTATCTTTGTGATTTTAGAATCATTTTATTTGTTGAATAGATGATATCTAAAAAAAATAACAAGTGTTTTATATTAAAATAGTAAATTAATCATTAAAAATATAATTGCCTTTAGAACTTGTATGTAATCTCCATTATTATGTTGTTTTATAGCCGTAATTCTTTGTTTTATTATTAAATTATTGAAGTGTTTTATCATTTTCAATGAGATTCTCATTTCCATTCTATAAAATAATATTAATATAAATATGCAGAATGATACTTCGTCCCATTATATTAGTAATTATAAAATTATTATACATTTTCTTCATTCTATTTATTTATATCTTGCTATTTTTTGAATGAATATTTTCTAAATCCCCTCTTAGTTTCATAGGATGTTATTGCCCTTTTTATATTTCCACATTTATTTTGCAGTTCATGCTTTTATTAAATAAATTTGGGAGATTATAAAGTTTATTAAAATCCTTTTTATTGCAATTTTTTAATTTCCTGCTCTTCCTAAGAATCAGAATTACTTAATTAATCATCTAATTCTAAGTTACATTCTTTTTAGGGAATAGCTTTTTATTCATACCTATTCATTAATCTTTTTTTAATGTAATTATAAAATTTCTAAACAGTATTTATTATTTTTTTATATAATAATATTAATAACTACAAATTATTATATTTTTTTATTTATTAACTACTGACTCTATTAAATTAAAATTTTATATTAATATAATATTTTCAACAAACTGATCATTATAGAAATCTATAGAAAAAACATCAAATTAATCTTAAATATATTATAAATAATAAATAAAACAAATAAATAAATTTTATATAATAAACAGTATTTTTTAATATTTATAAGGAAAAATTATAAACATTAATAATTATTAAATATATAAATTATAAACTCATTATTTAATTTCAATACATTGCTTTATTTTAAGTAACTTTATTGTATTTTTAATCTAATAATTAATTATAGCAGTTATCTATATTTTAAAATACTTATTTTTGTTTTTATCCATGGATCACTAAATCTAATGCTATTTAAAATATCATCATGCTAATCAACCTGATTATTATATGGAATATGATGCTTTTTATTAGATTTCAAGTTCTTGCAGGCATTTTTGTAGTCAGAATAATTTACATAATATGATAGTTTTCCTGTACCAGGAGCGGGAGGAGGAGTCTTTGTATGTCGACTTGAATTTTTTTATTATTTAATATTAGATTAAGAAGAATGGTTAAGAAGCCTAAAAGACTTAATAAGATCATTTTAATGTGATTTAAAAGGGGAGTTTTAGAACAGATTTTTATTTTTTTTAGTGTTTGAGTTCTTTTTCCCCGAACTGAGCCGTTTATTACTTCCAGTGCTATTTTCTCTTAATATACTTTCTTAGTACATTTAAGAATTATTTTATGCGTCATAGGTATTTTTTTAATCATAATAGTATTATGATTAAGATTATTATTTCATAGGTTATGGTGAAGGAGTCTTTCGTCTGGTCGTTTAACCTGCTAGTGATATAGATCGGTGCTACTTAGAATCATGTATTCTTTTTTTTTATGTAGAATTAATAGATCGTTTTGTTATCTAACCTTCTTAATTCTATATTTTATCTAATCCTATCTACTATGAAATATTTATCATATTTCCATTTTTATTTTAAACTTCTTCCTTTTATAAATTTTAGTTATTTTAATCATTGACATGATGTTTTAACTTATTAGAGACTGCAAATTGATTTATAAGGTCTAAAATCTATTATTTACAATTTTAATCAAAATTTATGATATTTATATCTTGTATATCATACTATTTAAAGTTAAAATCTATATTTTTCAAAGTTTGTTTTATAATCTAGTAAATTGAATAGATATATAAATTTAAATTTATTTCTTTGTTAGATTCTTATTCTTATTATTATAAATCAAAGACAGAAGATTTATATTTTCTATGAGATTTATCGGTGGATTTATTTTTTTAATTAAAAGTGCCATTCATTATATTATACTGTTGATTGAAATTATTTACTATATCGGCTTATTAATTATCTTATTACTGATATTATTGCATAGTCTACTTTAAATAATTTAAATCGCTAATTTATTTGGTAAATTCTTTTATTTTATCTTAGAATTATAATCCTATAGAATTTTTTATCTCTATTTCCTTCTATTTAACCATTTTTATAATGTCAGAAAATTAAGCTGTAACTTTTTCAAATACATTATAATACCCAATATCAAGTAAATACTTATTGGCTGTACAAATCTTTATGCTTTAATCAATTTTTTACATTTTATTTTATATTTCAACTCGAAATAATTAGTTTTCAGACTTTATTTTTTATAAAGCATTTTTTATGGGAATTAATTTGTGTTTTTTATGCTTTTCATCAATATAAATACAACTTACACAATTGATAGTCTTGCAATCTTAACAATATACAGAAATGAAATCATCATGCTACCTGCATTTTAGAGGCAGTTCATCATTCTTAAAACTCTATGTATTAGTCAATTCTATATTATTTTATTTAATAATATTGTTTATAACTTCGTTTTAATTATTTAATTGAGAATTATTATTACTATTTTCATTATTGTTGTTACTGTTTTCTAATTATTATTAGTTTTATTCTTACTTATCTCTATTATTTATTTGATATTTTTATCTTAAGTTTAGATCTTCAATTTATTTATTATTTTTATATAAATTTTAGGTAACTTATTAATTCTATAACATATTTGCTTACATTTATGTCTTAATTAAGGGTTAGTTTGATATATATTCTGAAATAGTTCTTTTGTGGTGATGCAATGATTCTTTTTTTTTCTATTAATAGTTAATATTTAACTATTAATCTTATTACTATTATTGTTGTTGAATATTTATTAATAGCTGATCACTTGGATTAACTTTAATTTTTGTACTAGGTAGATCATACTACTTATAATTTTAATTAATATTATATATTTTTTAACAATAATATTACCTAATTAGTCAGTTAAGCACCATCTTTATTACATTTTAACTCAGCTTTTTTTGTAGATTAAGTAGTTGCTAAGAGCTCTGTCTTTTTTTATATGACCGGACTATCATAGTAAAAAGTTTCTTTCGATTAATCTTTGTTTTTTTCATATGAAGATTTTAAGTGTTATTGATATATTATATGTTCTGTCTCACTTTATTAGCTTTAATTAAGTAAACTCAAAATATCATCTGTTTACGTTTCTTAAAAGCACACGGGGCACTTGATATAAAAGTATTCTAGCTATATTCTAAATAATTTTTTATAAAAAATAAATAATATTAATATTAATTAATTTGTATTTTACTTTGAATTTTCCTTTTCTATTTTATTTAAAATATCTCCACATTTTAAACAAATTATATGAGTACATGACAAATTTAATGGATAATTTGTCTCTTTTTTTGCAGTATATACACTTTTTTTTTTGTAATGCTATCTTTTTATTGCATTGATATGTGGCTTTTGCTCTATTTAGTTTTTATATATTGCAAATTAATTTCTATACAATATTGAATTATATATTTTTTTTATAATAATAAATTTTATTAATACAGTTAATTAATGACTATAATAAGACTTAATCATATTTCAGTTTAAATTTTATTCATATTGTTAATTATCCAAATATCATCTGATTAAAGAGACAAATTTCATTACTAAATATTTTATATTTAAAAAAAAAAAATTCGTAGGTAAACTATTAATAATAAATTATAATTAATTCTTTATTTCTAATAAAATAGTGCAAAATTAATAAAAAATGAAGTAGTTTTTTATGTTTGGTTATATAATAAGAAAAGGCTATTTTTTTTTTAAAAATTTTATATTAGTTAATATAAAGTAAATAATTAATATATTATTCATTAGTATGAATTATAAGGTGTTTATTTCTTATAAATATTTTTTTTTTTTTTAAATTAAAAAATTTTTTATAAATTTTAAAATATCAAGTTTTTTTAATAATTATAAAATATTGTAATATCTCATATAAATTAGTTTCATTGCTCGTTAAAATAATCAAGAATAAAAATATAGTACATTTAATATATATTTTTTAATCTAAATTTACTACAATATATTTAGCTATTTAGCATTTAAAACTGGAGTTTTGCTATTGCTATAAAAATTATATTTATATTTTAATATACGACAGGTATTTTATTGAATAAAAAATTAAATTAATGTCTTCTTCGGCTTAAAAATCTCTAAATTAATTTGTCAAATAAATAAAAAAATATTTTAAACATTAGTAAATTTTTCCCTACATCCTTTATGGAATGAAATCTATTTATTAAGTTTATACATTAGTGATAGAATAATTTTTATTAAAGTGTATGTCAATATCTAATATACTCAGGAAATATAATGTTAATTTTAATAAAATATAATTAATATTTTTCTTAGAAAACTAGCTTTCTATAATGTAAACAAGAGAAAATAGAATATGTATAAAATGATAATTAATTACATTAAAATCTATCAGAATGTGATACTTCTAACTCAAGCAGGGTTGTGAATATCCTATGATAGCATAGAACATTAAAATCTAAGCCAAATTTCTAAAAATAAAAGATCTGGATTTTCAACTTAACCCAAATATTCTTTTAACTTTTCAAACGAAAAATAGAGAGGAAAGAATAAATCTATTCAGGATGCATAGATAAAAGACTATACAAAAGTGAATAAGGTAATAAAGATAATTATTATTATACATATTTTTGATGAATAAGTTTAAATATACCAAAAACTGTAGTTTTTTTAGTACAATCAATGATTCGTTAGAATCAAATTTATTTAAAANTACAATTTTAATTCAATTATTAAAGATATATTTAAATAAATTATATATAAAATTTATTTTATAGTTACTGACAAAGGGTATTACTTTGTCTATAAACGAAAATAAAACAATAAATGATAAAGTTCATTAAAATATTAAATCCTAGTTAAGAGAAAAGTCAGTAGAAAATTATGATGATAATTTACAATAATAATCTTTACTTTATTAAGGAAAAGGAGGTAAATAATATATACAGAACATTAGTACCTATATTTAAATAATTTTTACATTTTACTATTAAGTTATGAAAGATAAAGTAACAATCCAAAATAATTACTTTTCAGAAAATGATAAATTAGAAAATAAATCGTAGATGATTGAGTTAAATAAAAAATCTATACCTGATAAAAAATTCAATCCAGATTTTTTATTTATTCCTGAGATAGAATCATAACATAAATAATTATCTGATTAACAGGGAAAAATAATTTCATAATTTTTTGCATAGGCATATAACTAATTAAGTACCAATAGTAGTTTATTTGTTATATCTAATGAAGAAGAAGAATATTAAAACATTTAACCTAAGTAAGATGACAACTAATTAAAATTTGGTAAAAGTGCAATATTAATAACTGATGAAGATAAATAAATAGAAAGGAAAAACTTAAATATAGAGCTTTCTGATATCAATCAATAATAAAAGGGTATACAAACAGAGTTGTATATATTAAGAAAAACATTTATAATTTATTAATATTTATAAAATAGCAAAATAACTAAAGAGCTTCCAGCAAAAGTTATACAAAGATTTAGAAAGATAAAAAAGCAAACCTACATATTTTGATAATGATGAATATCAAAATAACTTAGGATTAGAAATAAATAATTAAAGTTCTATTTCTCAATAAATAAATATAAGTAATGTAGAAAAATCCTAAATTAGCCAAAAATTGGATAAAAATGATATACCTTCATCTTATTCCAATAGTGATGATGATTATGATGATTATAATGACGATTGTGATAAATAAGATGATGAGGATTAAGGAAAAGAATCTAATAAAGATTAATCTAATTCTAAGAAAACAGATTTTTCTATTAACAAAAGCACTAAAAGTTTTAAATAGCTACAGAAAGAAAAAATAGTTGTCGTTAACGGAAGGAATTTCTCTTTAGCTAGCACAATATTTACATAAATTAAATTTGTAAGAATATATTTATAAGTTGATCATTTATTTATTTAATTTTTATGTATGATATGGTGATAGCTTTTTAAAAATGTTGATAAATACATTATAAATGTTCACTCTCCTGAGATAGTAACTACAAAATTAGGATTAAAAAAGCATGTTTAATTTACTGTAGAAATTACTGAAATAGAAAGCCAGGAATGTTATTTAATAAAAAGAAGGTAAATTTAATTAATTTATAATAAAATGAAATCTTCATTTTATTTTTATACAATAAGATATAAGCATTTTTAGAAATTAGCATAAATTTTGAGATCAAATTGGCCTGGAATATATATACCTCCCTTACCTGAGAGGTAATTATAAAAAAAAACTGTTGAGAATTTGCTTTCTCATACTTTTTCTAACATTGCTGGAGTATACGATGCTGAGAAAATAGATGATAGGTGTCGTCATTTTGAATATTTTTTGACGATGATTTTAGATAATAAATTACTAACTAATACATAAGTAAAACAAATTAAAATAAAACTATTATTTATTTATTTATTTATTTATTTATTTATTTATTTATTTATTTATTTATTTANNTATTTANTTATTTANTTATTTATTTATTTATTTATTTATTTATTTATTTATTTATTTATTTATTTATTTATAGGCTTTTTAAAATTTTATAACAATTAAAGATGAAAAATAGCTTCAAAACTATTTTAAAAAAATCAAAATATAAAACATTTAGTAAATTGCTGAAAAATATAAAGAAGTTTTTTCTATATTTTAATCTCTACCAGTGACTTTAGAAATAAAGTAAAAAGTACTCTTATTTTAAAAGTGGAGTCGTAGAGTTAAGCTTAGAATAATGAAATGTCACCATAAGGCCAAACGATTAACAAAAATAATGGACGAGTACTTAAAATAATAAAATTATAAACATCATTAATGAATTTAATATAATTTTAGTTACTGTGAAAAATTTAATGATTTTAAAACCCATATAGGAAAAGAATATAAAGAACATATTTTATAATATCCTCCTTAAATCTATTAATAAAAATATTATTATTAAGATTTTAAAAAAGAGTGTTTAAGTGAACTATAAGATTTAATCCAGCATGAATTATATGATATATAGGTATAAAATAAAAAAATTATTAATATTTCCATAAATATCGTTACCAATATATAAATAAAGGCTCTTTAAAATGCTTTTGATGATGTAGATAAGTTTGCAGATCTTTATTAATAAACTTAAAAACAAAAAAATAGCAAAATATAGCAGTTTATTCATAACAAAAGTACATTGGAAAGAAATTTTAAAAATGCTGAATATCTAAGAGCAATTATATAAAAGATTTATGGATATTATTTAATAGACAATTTTAGAATGGAAAAATTGCAAACATATTAATATATTATATCATAAATTGCTTAGATAGAGATAAGAAATATTGGAATAATTTATGATTTCTGGAGTTATTATTAATAAATTCCATAATAATATGTAAAATTCCAACCTAGTCCTGAATATGATAAGTATATCAAAATGGAGGATGAAAATGAGGAATCTAGTGATACCAAAAAAAAAAATAATAGTAGCATAGATACTAATTATTCTCGTTTTAGAATTTCAAATACTAAATTTTATAAAGAACCACGAAAAATTAAATTTGAAGTGGTTAATGTAGATTAGTGTAAAATTTCTGAGAAAATTTAATGAGTTTTTAAATTTCAGGTTTATTTTTCAATTATATATAGTGTTATACATGTTTATAGTAGTTTTTATTGTCTATAAAAAAATATCATAAAGCAAATACTAAGAATATAAATAATGAATTTATCTTACATTTTTATATCAAAAATATTTTATAGGTAAAAATAATATAAATAAAATTATTTTTATAATTAATATTATAGTATTATTTAACACTTCATTACTCTAAAAATAGATAATTTAGTTATTTGCATAAAAAAATTTTTTAATATATTTTAAAAGCTCAATTTTGTCCGCAAGCAATATTTTTATAAGTTTTTCTCTAATTTTAAGGCATTTCTATAGATACCTATTCTCCCACGATTTCATAAGTTTCAAAAATTAGTTATCTTGTTGAATTTTTAATTTCCTTATTATTATCTTCCATTCCTTTACTAACTACACCAGCAAGATGTTTTCCGATAAAATTTGGTTTTATATCATTTACCATAATTGTTATTTCTATATTAGTTAAATGAATTAAATTGGGATATTTTATTAAATAATATATATATGGTCAAAATTACATGGTAATTTCTTGATTAGTGCATGTCTAGTTTTTTAAATTCCATATTAAGCTTAATTGCATATAATTGGATATAGTATATGTAATTCTATATTTTCGCTAAGCACTTCAAAAAGTCTATCGGCCTAATTTTTAATTGTAGTATTATTCGCTCCCATACAATTAAGAATAGTATTTCCAATAATCAATATATTTTATTCAATGGCAATCTGCATAAATATTAAATATATAAACACATATAATTTAAAACAAAAAAATTAAAGCATGTATATACCTTAATATAAGGTATAATTTCTAAAAAATTCTTTAATGCATTAAGTTGCACCTTAGAATTATTATCAGAAATTAATTTTTTAAACACATCCAAATATTTTTAGCTATGTTTTGGTTTACAGATATTGTGAGGATAATCTCTAGCCAACTAAGAGAGAGTATTAACTAATTCATATCTCTTGCTCCAGTCTAAAAATAATTTTTTTTTTAATTTTTTTAATATAGTATATCTAATTAAAACAGCATTAAATACCAGGATTATCGACTTCCGGATAAATTAAAGGTAAGTCCTCAAAAACTTGGGGATCTTTTAAGTTGGTAGCTGAGCTTCTGGCTCCTCCGGGCCTTAAAATAGTTTAATTTAGATTTTTAGTGTTGTTTTTTTGCAAAGGAGACTTAGATGCTTGATTTTAAGATTTTATATCATGAGAAGAACCCCTAAAATTGGAATTTCTAATTTCAAATTAAGGTGATTCTTCTTATAAACTTGACCTCAAACTTGAATCATTTTTTGCAAATTTTCCTTATTATTACTTAGGCTTATTTTATGTTGTAGAATGTACTGAATCTCGTTATTATTATGATTTTTATAATTCCTATGAGCTATACCTATTATTTTTTAAAGTCAATTATTTTTGGTTATATTTTTCTTCTTCTTCTTCATCCTCTTCATCTTCATCTTCACTATGTTCTTCATCTTAATTATATTCTTCAGAATAAGATTCATTTTAATCTTGATGTTAATCAGAATTATTATCATTGACTACTTCATTTTCTTCTTAAGAATCTTTATCTAATTCATCTTCATCTTCTTATTACAAAATTTATTTTTTGTTCTTTGACAGAGTACTAATAGGACTTTTAGCTTACTGAATTTACTCATTTAGTTTAGTTTTACTTTATACCAATTTCTACATTGTCTCTAAAAATATAGGAGTGTGCTTTTATTGATCTTTAACAGAATTCTCTGATTAAATAAACACATTAATTTTTTTAAACTAAGTATCAGAAAATAGTTTTCTTGCAACTCTCGCAACTTCATTTTTATTTGTGAAACTATATATTTATTTTAAAAATTGAAGTTAATTGTATTGAAATATATATGTTATTCTGTATAATTATACCTTATTAAAGCACTCAAAGCCATCCTGGCATTATTTCTTACATCTACAGAACTGTCACTATTGAAATTACCGAGCAGTTAAACCACTTTTTCAAAACAATTGTTTGTTTCAAAATAATTATTTTTATTTCTTTCTATTAAAGCTTCCAAGGAAAGCACGATAAGACATTTTTAAGAATTATTTTTTGAAGTTTAATGTGTTATAATTAATTATATCAATTTATTTTCTGATTAATTTAAACTTATGCACACCATTGATTTTCTGACCTATTTATATAATATTATTTTATTATTATTAAATGTTTGATTGGGTATACCTCTTCTAGAAGGAAAATGTTGGTGTCAAGTCCTTTTTTCATTAATTTGGTAAATATTTTCTCAAGATGAGGATCCATTAATTTTTTATTTTTGTCACTTAATTCTTAAATATGAATTTTTTTGTTTGTTTTTGTAAAAAAAAAAAAGTAAATATTTTTTTATAAATTTACCTTATATGGCAATCATAGAATTTTTGGCTAATGAAGATCTCAAATTATCAATATTTTTGGTTAATTCTTATATAAAAGCTCCAAAGGTCGATTGCTGAATTAAACTGGTATTATGATGCTTGGATAATCTTCTGCACAAATCAATAGCATCAAATTATTTAGCCCAATCATCTGATAATTTTATTAAATTTGTCATGTTCTTATAGCTTTATTCAGGGTTATTTAAGGGTTATAATTCACTAAATGTTAGGTAAACCTATTTTCCTTGATCTCCTAAACTCAAACCTTACTCTTATTTTAAATTCCCAACCTAAATAAAAAGTAATAAATTATAAAAACTATAAAAAGTATAAATTATAAGTACTACTTTGAGCTCTGGTTTCTTTTTAAGCGTTTTATGAGGTAGTTTTTCCGATTTAATTTATCTTTCGGCAACTTCTCTTTTTTCTTCTACATCCTTTTTAAAATAAAAAATATTATAACATACACCTTGTTCAAATATTGTTTTTTTTTTTTTTCATTTACTGCCAAATCATCTTAAGATTAATTAGTTCCACTCAGTTTTTTCCCTCTTAGAGAAGTTATTTTAAACATATTTCTTTATTTATTAATATCATCTATAGATTATTCATCTGTGATTTCATTTACAATTTAATTTTTATTTTAATATTCTTTTGATTATATAACTAATCCCTCTTCTTACATATTTTTATAGGCATCTTCGTTTCCGGCATTAAAATTATTCTATTAATTATTTTTTTGCGGAATTTTCTGGAGATTCCTTTTAGCCAGAGGAGGTTTGTATTGATAACTTTGCTATTTATTAAGTTTTATATGTATAAATTTTAATAATTTTCATATTTAAATATATATTTACTTCACTTTTTTCTTCAAATGTTTCAGAATTTTGATTAAGAGAGTTTTATTTTTAGAATATATTGATAGGAGGGTCAAAAACATTATTTTTTACTTGTATTTTATTATTGAAGCTTAAATTATTAATTGGAGACTAAACACTATTTTCCTATTATATAATCGATTGATTTTAACTTTAATTATTATTATTAAAATTTGATTGTTAAGACTGAGACTCTAGCAAACTATTGCTGTTTACTTTGATGGGAGATTAAGCATATTGATTATTAAGCTATTGTTATTATTATTAGCTTTTTTAGTATGGAGAAGAAATAGTATTTTCCTTAACCATCTAGTTATTTATATTGATTTATTCAGAAGTTTAATTAGTAGAAACAGAACTATCACCAAAATTACTATTGCTTATGGTATTATTATTATCATTAAGTTTTCTTACACTTTTCTTTTCTTGACATGAAGGATTATAGCCACTAACTTCTTCTAATCTATCAGCACTTTTATTTAAAGAAGATGCATGTATTGTTTATATATCACAGCTTTAAAATATGTTATTGTTGCTCCCATTACTTTAGTTATTATTATTATTGCTTAGTTATTGTTGATTTTAAGCCATATTATTTTCAGATTTGAATTTGTACATATTAAATTTTTAAGGATTAACTTGGTAAGGATTCTATGATTATGTAGTATTTTCATTTTAAGTTTGTAATTTCTCTTCAGAATGCAATGCCTGTTATTAATTGCTGGCTGTACTTGTTCTCTTTTCAAATTCTTCGTAGTTTTTCATATTTTCCAATGTATTTTAAGCACTCTATATTCTGATATTTTGATTCATAATATTGGGAGGGGGACCTAGCCCTAAATTTTTTTACATATTGTTGTTGCTACTAATTGCTTAGGCTTAATTTGCTAAAAAGAAACAAATTAGTAAGTAAGTTATTTATTTATTTATTTATTGAAAAATATTAAATATTACCTAGTTAATTATTTGGAGGAAAAGGTCGAGAAACAGATCTAGAACTGGATGCAGAAGATAAATCAAATATGTAAGATCCCGCATTGTATGGCCCTTTATTATTATTAACTCTGTTAATAGAATTTCCTGTAGAAAATTTCGAGTCATTCATTTTTTAATAATACTCACTATTACCAAAAGATTTGTCCGTGCTACCCATATTACTGTCATAATTTCCCTAAACAGGCTTATATTTCCCTGCATATTAGTCTGAAGAGTCAACAATTTCTCCTTCAATATTGGAATTTTTACTTGTAGATCTAAATTTTTATGCTTAGTTTATTCCACCACAAAACTGCATATTATTTTCTAATTAAATTTATAAATTTTATTGAGTAAAAAATAAATAAATAAATTAGAAAAATTAATAATTTATTACACTCTTTTAGTTATATGGCATGATTGAGCTATTCTATATATTTATTATAATAAGATAGTTGTAATTTATTTTGTAGGAATGCTCTACATTACTCTATATTATTTTTTATAGATATAGATACTAAGCATTCTAGGGATAGAACTTTAATTTTTCTTTTCGAGTCATCAACTAAAGGTGCTATATCCGACAAAATTCTTTCCCAGTTAAAAGGAACATAGTTTTGATTGTTATAAAAGTGAATTAAAATATTTAGTATTTCTTCTTTAATATTGGAATTATTATTCTGCAAAAATTTCATTAAATAGTGAATCCATTATGTTCTCTTATACATCTTTAAATAATTTGTTCATAAATATCAAATATAAGTTTATATATCTGTAAAAATATTAATTATTTACTTAAAAATGATCTAAAATAATTTTTGACGTTATTTGTCTAATGGCCACTTTGCTATCACCTAATTTTTCTGCCAATTTAGGAATTATCATATCAAGCGTATTAACATTATTGAATGCCTGCAAGGGAATAAGTTACTAAAGTATTTGAAGAGCAGTTATACTAGTTTTAAAATTTTAATCATTAATCATATTTCCCATTAAATGGCAAAAATCATGGAAATGTCCTTCTAATTCTGTTTGCACCTATTCTTATTTTGTTAATTGCAAAACATCTTCAATGGCCATTTATCGTTTCTTTGATATTTAATATTAATTATAGTTTTTAAATTAAAAAAAGCTTATATATTACCTTCCAATCCTTAGTATCATTTATATCTTGAAACTATGATTAGCTCATAAAACCGAAATGCTTGTAATAAGAATTGGGTTGTGTTTGCAAATAAGACTAAGGTCTTGAGGGAGATTACGTATTTCTAACATATTAATTTGCTGAACTTGGTTAGTAAGCTGATTGAGGGGGGTTTTAAGAGTAATTGGTAGTTGTAGATGTGCTATATGATGTATTATAACCAACTTAATTTAGAGAATTCATACTGAAAGGTTATTAAGGTAGCTAAGGAGTTTTTTATTGAGAATAAGTTGAAGTATTGGCTGAATTTAAAAAATTATTAGTAATATTAGCACTTGCAATATTTTGGCCTAAATTTTGGAACGGATGACTAGAAGATGACGAAGATGTTTAAAATCCCATTTATGCCATTTATGGATTTTATACTGAGATTTTGCTTCCACTCAATGTAGATTAAGGATAGGATTCCATATTTTAATTAATTTACTTTTTTTATGGCGATTCTTCGATGTTTTTCTTATATCTATCTTCTGTATTGTTAAAACTTTTTGCATTTTGGGTGTTTATAACTTTTCCATCAATAGAATAGTCTTGTGGCAAAACCTCTAATTATTATTATTATCGAATAAAATTTCTTATAATTTATTGGTTCTCATTGTTCAACCTTTTACAAATTATACCGAAATCAGGTATTTTAATTAGTGAAACTAAAGCCTACAAAAAACGAAATTTAATAAAATTATAAAGTTAAACTACACCAGAACTTATAATTTAATTTACTTATTCTGTGGCCCTAACAACGTTGAACTAAGAATAAGTTAGAAGTTAAATTAATTATTCCAAAAACAGCTTTAACTCGAAAGAATTCCAACTAATATATCTCCCTTCGAATAGAATTAAAGACTGGAAGGAATTTATACTCTTTTATTTATTTATCCACTATTAATAATATTATTTAATAAAAACGAAATTAATAATTTTTATAACTTCAAATTTAATAATATTAAAAATATATTACATTTGAATGTTGCAACCCATATATTAAAAAGGCATTACAGATATGGTTGAAACTTTATATACTTCTCACAAAAGATAATAAACAATTATGAGAACTTTTTCTTATATCTGCCTAAAATGATAAAATTAATTTAATTTAACTTAATTTAAAATTTTTACAAATTTGTTCAATAAATTTTTACCTAATCATCTCCTAAATTATTTACTATATCTTACAAATTAGGAACTATATATTTTTCTATTTCATTCGGAAATTATTATATTAATTGAGTTATAAAAACAGTAGCCTCATATCTTCTATCATCTTACAAGCAAGATCCTAAGGCTTCAAATATTTTATCCAATTTTCCTCTTAAATATTATTTTTCTCTCTATAATAGTTCTTATAAATTTTTTATTGCTTCATCGCTTTTAGAATGATTTTGTAAATCAACCAAACATGATTCAAATTCTTAAGCGGAAGGATGAGTATCTTACATTAATTTAGTAATTTTATGTTACAATAATTGACAATTTTCTATTTTATAGATAATTTATTTATTATGCTTAAAATTCAGTGATTATACTTTTTACTAATTTATGTGATATTAAACAAAGAATTTGGAAGTTATTCCTTTTTAAAGGATAATGTAAAATTTATCATTAATGTTATTACTTTAAGAAAAAGAAAAGAAAAAAAACTATGATTTAATATAAAACAAAGTAGTTGATTAATAATTTAAAGAAATATAGGATTATAATAAAATTTATAGTTATGTATTTTATTTTTCTCTATTTTTACAAAAAAGATATATTTAAAATTGCTTAATATTCATTAATATGAATTTTTATACAATCCTACTTTTATAAAATAGAGGTAAAATTGAATACCAGAATATTCATTTTAATGAGTGTAAAAATAATAAGAATTAAAAGAATATATATTACGATTTTTTGATAATTAAACAGATAGAAATTTTATAATATACATTAATAAATTATTTATACTTTTAAAATTTAAAATTATTCAACGTTAAATTAAATTTCTAAGGTAATATTAGAAAATAATTAAATAATATTTTTTTTCTATCAATAGAATAATTTCATCATTCCCAAAAATGATTTAGCGATATATTTTGTAGTATAATAGAGATATCCTTTGTAAGAATCATCATTTTTTTCTAATAGTTTAAGAGAGTACTCTAAGGTAGTATCAATATTATTAATTTCATATCCGAGTTCAATATCAATATTTCTAATGTAAAGATTATTTTTAAATAAGAAAAATAGATTTCTATTATCACTTTCACACAAAACATTGGCAACAACTTTATGTAATTTTTTAGCATAGTCATAACATTGCTTTTGCAATAACAATTCTTTATCACTCATATGAGCATTTTTGGCTTTATCAAATACTGATTCTGGGTCTTCAGCTTCAAAACATTTAAATGATATCGTAGATTTTAGTAATTTAATTCTAGGCAGTTAATCTAGATCTCTATTTCCATCAGGGTAGTAAAGGTCATTTAAGTCTACATTTAAGGTGGAAGCTAATTCTTGATTTGATTTTTCATCAGCTAGAATAATTCCTTTCCATAATTTTGCAAATGTCATTCTATTAAATAATATAATAATTATTATCATTATTTCTTATATTAGAAAATGATAAAATTTGCCTACCTTGTTTCTACATCAATATCTCTGTAAATACCATGATCTAAAAGAATAATTTAAGGTTCATTATACTCAGCTTACCATCCCATCACCCAATTTGTATAATATTTTTAGGGAATAGGTCTTACTAAAATATTACCAGGGTGAGGGTCACAATGGACGAACCCATGGTCAAAAACTTATTGGGCAAAACATTAATTAAGGACTTCTGAAATTTTTAATTTACTAAGTTAATCTTTTTCTAATTTATCAGATTCAGTTATTTTATATCCATGCACAAATTCCATAACTATTAATTTTTTAGTAGTATATTCATGGTATATTTTAGGAACATAAATATTCTAATTGTCCTTGAATAATTCCCTTATTTTTTCAGCGTTCTAGGTTTCTAATTTAAAATCAAGTTCTTTTTGCATACTTTCATGAATATCATTTGATAACCATCTATAATCAGTTCCAAATAATTAGTGAAGACAATTTAGTCCAAAATTCACCATTCTTATATCATTATTTGAGTGTCTTGATACATGTTTATGCTATATTTTAATAGCTACTTCTTCGCCATTGTGTAGTATAGCTCTATGAACTTAAGCGATAGAAGCCGATGCAACAGGTTTCTCATCAATATATTTAAATACCTGTGGATATTAATAAATATTTATTTGTTTTCTCAAATCATAAAAATTTTATTACATTTTCTAGAGGTTGCCCTAATTCTTATTCAAGCTACCTTTTAATTTACTAAAAATTGGTAGTAGGACACTGATCCAATAAAGGAAACATAGCTTTTACGTATGGATCAGGGAATAAGTAAGTATTAGTTGCTATCATTTACCCTAATTTTACAAAAGTTCCTCCAGCTTCTGATAGCATTTCATATAAAGTTTAGGCTTATAATTCTTATTCTCTAATTAAATTTGTTTTATCTTCGAAAGATACCTGGTGATATTAAAAAAATAAATATTTCAGAAACAATAATATTTTCATAAAATTAAGAAAATTATATCGAACTTTATAAAAGCATATCATTGAATAATAATGTTTATTATTTTGTAATTAAGTAGTAAAATTTTTTAAAAATTTTATGGTAGTTTCTTACCTGACATAATAATTTAAGAGTTTTAAATAATATTTTATTTCTCCTTTAGACATCATCATTTGTCGCAAGATATAATACTGTACCTACTCCTAATGAGGTTTTTAAAAATGTAGAGTATTTGATAGGATTGGCTAAAGTAAACATTAACTATTATATATTGTTAATTTTAGTGTAAAGAATATTTTATTTTTTTATAGTATTTGGTTATAATTTATTTTATCTTAATTTAGTCGTATTATTAAAAATATTTTATTTAATTAATAGTTACTTTGATATATACATAGCTACAAAGATGTATGAATTCTCAATAATAATTATTTTACCTTACTGCCATTATATATTTTAGATTTAATAAATATGTAATAAACTATTTATTATACTCTTAATTTAATTAAAGTACATGGTTTCCGTATTAATTTATTATATTTGTTTTTTTTAATTAATATACTCAATACTAATCACAATATATATATATATCTTTAAATAAATTTTTTACTCCCAAAAGCTTAAATATTATATTTTTTAGTATAAATTATATAGTTATGTTTTTTAAATATTAATTATTTATTTTATAAAATTTAATATTTTTANTATTTTTCTTTTTATCATAATATTTTATAGTTAAATTATAAGATAAATTAGAATATATTATTAAAAATACAAACAAAAATTAATTAATATGTAATTCAATAGATGCTATATTTTTCTATTAAAAATAATTATTAAATTGTATTTATTTATCCCTATTATTAAATATGAACTATAGTTTAACTATGATTATTTCCAATTATCAACTTTAAATAAAAAATTTAGAACATCATTTATTAAATAAAATAATTTAATTAAAATAAAATAAACTAAATTGAATTGAATAAAATTTGAAAATATAAATAAAATTAATTATTTTCCCACACATTACATGAAAAATAGCTATATAAAATACTTTCCACTATACTTAATCGTATTTTCATTTGTATAAGTTTATTCTTAAGATAAATAGGTGTAATGTGAAATAGGAAGTAGTGTTTGTTCAACTCAATACAGAGTATGTTGTTAGGATAATTCTAATTATATATGTTGTGGCTAAACTGAATGTTGTTAGTAATTTATAAATCTAAACTAAATTAGCAATTTAAAAAATTAAAAATTTACATTTATGAATATTGTTTAATTTTATATTTTTTAAAAAATAAGCAAATAGACACATTTTTGTAAAGAATTAAATTCAACAATGGGATCTTGGTATATATAAATTTTAAAAATAATATTAATATAAATAATACTATATCTATCTAATTTATAATGAAAGCGAAATTATAACTGAAAGCTCAGTAAAAAAAAATAATAACTCATCTATAATTGAAACTATAGCTATTATTCTTGGAATTCTATTCGGACTTATTTTATTTGCACTTTTAGTAAAATTTGGGAAAAATTTATTTGACAGAAGAAAATAGGTAACTAATATATTTATATGAATTTAAGAAAAACTTAAAATTTCTATATTAAAATGATATAATAATAATTCAGTAAAAAGTAAGTTAATAAATTTAATTAAGAAAGAGTAAATTATAGAATAGTTAAATAGAACAGCAAAAAAAATTTAGTAACTTTTAAAAAGGGATATTGGCAAATAGATCATCAATATTAGAATAAGCAGATTTAGTTAATTCCTAGGATTTTACTTCAAGTTTAGGATAGTCTAGATAATACTTATCTTAAAATAATTTTTTGAGTCAAAATAGTTTATATGGAGGGTCTGGCAAAAAGACAGAGTAATAAGAGATATATTCCGTTCAAAATGCGTCTAGACTTGAATCATAAGAATAAGATTCATCATTAAAAAGAGATTTACCTAAAAAACAGAGTTTTTTTAAATCTAATATGCAACGAAGCAAAAGTCCTACAAAGCTTCACCATTATAATAGTAGTTCAGAGCTAGAAAATGGAATAGGGGTTATAGGCGAAGATGAGTGTGATTCGTAATACATAGAAACTTAAAACAATCGAAATGAAAGTCCTAAAAAAAATTAAGATTTTTCTAGTGAAATTGAATTTTAAACTAGAAGTTAAATTCATTCCCCTAAAAAAAAGTACAATTCTTAAACGACAAGAAACTGGAGTAATAATACATAGTTACCTAAAATTGAAAATTAATTTCATATGAGTAATTTATCTCAAAGAGAATATAAAGATATATATTCAGATGGATTCTAGTCTTATTTACATTACTAAAATAATAATAGTTCATATCTTTCAAAATAAAGTAAGACAGAAAAATAATTTTATCAAAATAAAAAATGAATTTCAAGAAATATAATTTAATAAATCTGGTATTTTTATAAACTTAATTTAATTATTATTTATTATTTATATATAAATTTATATGTATTAATTTACTTGTACCACATAAAATCATATTATTGTAAATTAAAAGAAAGTAAAATCATAAAATTGTGATTTTATATTCTGCTTAATTAGATTAAGATAATAATTACTATTCATTTAATAAAAAAATAGTATTATAAAAATTATTTATAACATTTACAAAAAAAATATATCAGTGGCCCTAAAATAAAGAGAGTACATAATTCAAAATAAATATCTTCAATTATGGAATAAGACTCTGCATATATAACGGAACCCTATAACTAATAAAGCAGTATTTTCGATAAAGATTAATCAATCTCTTTATTGGAAAAAAATCGCCCTGCTAATATCGAAACTTAATCTAAATACCCAAGTATTTCATTATATTTAATAGAAGAGGCTGTAAAGAGCTAAATAATGCCTGCAAGTCTGAAAGACAAACTAATAAGAAATCCTAATAAATATTCAATATTTTTTACAAAATTTGACTAAGATTCTCCTACTCTTAAATAAGCCTTAAACAATTTAAATTATACGTCTGATCATTTAAACACATTATCATTCTAATAATTTATGAATAATTAACCTATTGATTCATTAGAGCATATTATGGAATATTTTGGTTATATTACTAATCAATACCATGTAAAATAATATATTAAAAATATTACCAATTAGTTAAACAATAATAATATTATATTTAAAAGATTTTAAAAGAAATTATTACTGAAAAAAATTAATTAAAACGGTTATAAAATGAATAATTATAAGAAAAGTCGATGTATGCTCCTATGGTAATTAATTTTATAAAATTAAACAATTTTGAAAAAATTCTAAAAAATTAGAACTTTGGAGGAGCGAGTTTGAATGATTCTTTAGCTGGCTAATTAAATAATTAAAGTACTAGAAAGAAGTTTCATACAGTAAACAATACTAAAATAGAAAATATGCAATTTTCTTTTGATGATAGATTAGAATAAATGAAAGAGAAATTGAGAATATCATAATAGCATTTAGAAAAAAAGTAATAAATGGATCAAGAAAGAGAAAAAGAACTATAGGAGCAAAATGAAAAATTATAAAAAACTTTGGAAGAAAAATAATTAAAAGTCTAATAGAAATTATAAAAATTTTCAACCTAATAGTATTATATTTTTAATATAAAATATTTAATATAATTCTTTAAAAAAATAATCATAATTTAATTATAATAAGATCAAAGAAAAAATAAGAATAAATATAAAGTGTTTTATAAAGAGCATAGTAGATATAAGAGAATAGGAAATATAACATGGAAAGAAAAATGGAAGAAAAATAAAGAAGAATAGAAAAAGAACACAACATTAGACTAGAAGAAATAGAGCGAGACAATCAAAAAACTGAAGAACGAAAAATTAAATATTAAACTCAGTTATTTAATGCATAAAAGTATATATTAAAAGCTGAAGAGATTTAGGAAAAGAAAATCTAATAATTGTTGTTATAAAAAGAGTAAAAAAATCAAAAAATCAAAAAGTTTTAATAATAAAAAAAGGATGAATAATAAAATAGATAATAAGAAGCTGAAATAAAATCGAATTTCATTAATGAAAAAAAGCAATAGCTTTTTTAATCTTAATCTTAAGTATAGTTAAAGTAGGTTTTAAATAAAGAATATGATAATTATGAAAAATAAGAAAGAAAAAGAATATAAGATGTTTAAAAATATAAAAAGAAAATGAAAAAAGATAACGAAAAAAAAAATTAATTAATTAATAATTAAAAATATCAAGAAAACTTAAGAGAAAAATTTGTAGAAGATACTGTGAAATAAATAGAATATGACGATGATAGAATAAATACTGTTCAATAAAAGTTAAAAGTAATATAATCCTATATAAATTTTATATTTTTATATTGTTTTTATTGAAAATAACTTGCATTTATATTTAGTAAAAATCAGAGCAAGTATAAAATAAACACAGTGAATAAATTGAAAAAGTATAAATAAATTATGCTGTTTAAATTATGAGAAATACCTAAAAACAAAATAAATTATTAAAGGAATACTAGGAAAAACTAGATAAAATAAATAAAATAAAATAAGAAAAGGAATAACTACTATAATTGCATACTTCTTTCCGAAAAGAATAATAGTTATCTTAATCTTTATTATTATGAGCTATATATAGTAGGTTTATAAGATAAAAATTAATATATAAAAAAAAAGAAAATATTTTTTAACTTAAAAGATATATAAATTTATATATAATATTCGTAAATCTATGGTTAATATATTATTATATTATATATTAATTAATGTTAAACAAACATTATAAATAATATTTTTTTGTTTTATTCATTGTTATGGAGTTTATTTTTAAACTGTTGGCGATCTATTTTAATATTTTGACTATGTGACAGGTACATGGGCTAATCCTTATTCTGTTTATTTATGAGTCAAACAAGTAGCTCTTTTATCTTATTCTATTTTTATATGATGTTTAACTATTTCCACAGGCTTTTTATAAAAAGCTTTAACTCCCAAGATATATATAAAATAATAACCTAATTATATTAATGGTAAAAAACATGATGCCATGTTTATGCTATATAATCTATCATAATATTTATTATTTTCTTTATGAAGTAAATTAAAAGGTTATTTTAATTCATAGTCCTAAGTTTCCCATTTTAGAGATATACCCCAATGGCCTAACAAAAATATAATTAAAACATATTTTAAAAATAATTAATGTATTATTAAATTTATTTACCTAATTCTGTTATTAATGTTATTAATATAAAAAAATAAATAGAAAATGTAGAAAACTTATGACAGTTTCTCCATTTTTGAGATGTTTCATAAATTGGGTAAAATTTATCATTAGTGTTAAATTTCATCATTAAAAAAACCCATAAAAAAGAAATCAATTAAAATATAGCATGAGAAAGAGAAAAGCCTTTCATTATTTTGATATCTCTTAGATAGGCATCTTCATTATCTCCTCTATTTAATGGAATGTCTTCAAACTAAATTAAATAATATTGATTATCTTTCTATATGATAATAATATTTAATGATTTTTATGGATTAATTACAACATCTTACATATCTAAAGCCCTTACAAATTAATATATACCAATAAAAGCTATCCCATATGTGGGAATTTAGTGGGAAAAAAATGCTATATTTGTTCTTCTTATAAATGCCTGGCCCTACATACATATATTCAAATTGATAAAATTTCGGTTCTCATAAACATATAGAAAATGTAAATATTATTACTAATGAAGATCTTATAATATCCCGATATTACTTTTATTCCAAATTCATTTATGGATGTGTAGAATACTCCATAATTTTTTAAGCCTAATCATTTTTAGTATACTTTTCTAATTGTTTTTTAAGGGTTTGATCAAATAATACTTCACTTTTAGTTGCAACTTATAATTTAACCTCTGATAATTAAACCTAATATTAAATAATTATATTATTGAGGATATGTAATTTTATATTTTTTTGTTAAAGAAATTAATTTTTCTTTTATAAAAAAATTAATTAAATTTACTAATAAAAGTCATTAATTATTATTCTAAATATTTTTATATAAAAAAAGTATTTAGGATTTATATTGATATTTTTTCATTTTAACTAAGAACTTTTATACCGGTTTTTTTCCTAAAAATATTAATAGTTACTACATGAGTTTTGTATATTTTTAATATATACTATATATGAAACTCATGATATTGCTTTTATAATTAATACATAACTATTTTTCTTTGATAAAATTATTTAAAGTACACGAAGGGTAGTTGTTGAATTTGATTTTACTTTTATTTCAATATTTAAAATTGATATCTAAGATAATTTATTTCAATTATCAAACAAAATCGTGTAGTATTTTACTGTAAATAATTATTTATTTTATTGCAGATACTTTTATTATAATAAATTTTTACTACATCATCTTTTTCGTTGTATGGATATTTAGATTATTTGTTTTATAACTCGTTTTCCATTTCTTAGCTGCAATTTTTTGTTTACTCTATTTAATTATTAGTCTTTTAAAAATCAAATAAAAAAAAGTTCAATAAAATTATTTATAGAAAAATTAATTAATTTCTCTTTAATGTAATTATAAGTTATAGCTTACTTAAATTCTAAATCTTCAAAATGTATAAAACAAATATTAATAAAACTTATAAATTAAAATAAAAAATGTTTAATTTTAATAAGAAAGTATATTAAGAATATTTAATGTATGGTATTAACATAAATGTTAATTCAAAGATCCGTTATTATATTCAGCTATTCTTTTGACTATTTTATGGCATTTTAAGATAATTTAATTTTTGCTGAGGCTACTGTTATATCGTCTTATTTTCCCCCTAAATAGTTTTATAAATTTCCTAAAGATATTCTAGCTTTCTGAGCAAAAGGACTATCATAATCTTGTTTTACAGAAAATTTGTAGGCTCTTTCTATCAATTTATTACTCAAAGTATTCATTAATTATTCCTCTGTCTATTTTGATTCCTTAATTTTCTATCTGTCTGTAATCAAAACTATTTCCATCACTTCTCCAATTTATTCTCCTGATATATTATCAAACAATCCATCGGATCCAACTATTAAAATATCCCCATCTTAAACATCATGAGTGTAATTTAACGCATCTTTGGCTCTGTCTTAACTATTGATTAAAAAATCATTATTAATTATAAATTTCATAAATTTTGCTTACTTCTGCTCATTTTGAGGGTTATAAGCTAATTAAAAGGGGAAATTGAATTAATGCTATTGTTCTACTGATTCAATCAGCTTAATAACTTTATTATCTATAATTCTAAAAAGCATATACCCAGAATCTCCTATATAAGATACATTAATTTTAGGATTAACAGGATCTATGGAGACTAAAACTAAGGTACTACTCCCTAAAAATTTAGTTGCTAGATGACTTTTGTCCATCAACTCTACAAGATTATTTGTAAAATAAGTAGGATTTCTTATCCAATTCTTTTTTATGTTTTCACATAAACCCCTTGAAAATTGAGCTGGATCTATTCCATATCTGTTCCATCCTTGTTTATAATTATTATAAATTTTTATTCAAATACTATTAATTAAAATTATTTTTATATAAATTTTGCTATTTAATTATTAAATAATACCTCCAACTCCATCAGCAACGGCTATTAGCCTATTATTTACATAATAAGCATCTTCTCCTCCTGATTCTAGTTTAGATATGTGAGGTTTTAAATCTACACCTATAATAAACTTATTCTCTTAAAATTTTTAGTCAGCTTTGGTCAATACCAAAAATAATATAGCTATAATAGCTTAAATACATACTTTCATTTTTTATATTAAAATATTATTAATTTGTGTATTAATTAAAATAGATTACATATTATTCTCACATATATGAAATTAGAAATTAAATATTGGGTAATAAGTAAAATATTATGACATCTTTTATATTACAAAAATTATTCATTAAAAATATTTTATTATTATATATATACTTAACTAAAATTATAAAATAGTATATGTACTTATGATTTTTAAAAAATAAAGATAATATGAATATTAATTCTTTCTACATCAGTAAAATCTATTTTACTTATTTTTTTTTTTTTTTTTTTTTTATTAATTAACCACAAAAACGAAATAATTTAGAGTTTGAGATAAAAAAAATATTTTTTAAGGATTAGTATTAAAAAATGAAAAAAGATAAATAAAATGAAATAATTTTACCTAAAATTGGGGCAAACTTACTTTCAATATAGCCTACTTCTAGTGAAATTAAATGTGATAATATTCGAGGATTATAATAAATAAATTCATAATCTTAAAAGTATTTAACTCGAAAATAAAATAATAATATATAACAGAATAAATAAGTGTTTTATCCGTAATATTTACTAATTACTAAATCTATACTAATTGTTTAATGATAATAAAATAGGAGTTTATTATTATTTATTATATATTTTTTATTAGTTATAAATAATAAAGCAATGAATAAACTTAGTTTGATCAAAATAGTATGATTAAATATGAAACCTCTTCTATAATTTCCAACTAAAGTACAAGTCTGGGACTAGAATAGTTTCTGCATAGAGGTCAGTAATCTTTCAATGTTTATGATAAATTATAGTAGTCTTAGCAAAGAAAAACTTTAGACTTTGGAAAAAGAGATGAATTACATATGAAAAGAAAGGATTTATAGTCTTAAGATGATGATAAATAAAATATTTTTTCATTGACACAAATGGAGGTGTAAAATAATATATTTCCAAATTCAGGAATGTAATTAAAAGCACTTTTAATTCATCAACTATTAATTTTTAAAAAATTTTCTTTTTTATACAAGGCTAAGGTTTTGCAATTTAAAAAATATAGATAAATAAATACAAGAAACTATTAGCCCAAATAAATTGCAAAATAAAAATAGGACAGGAAAATCAAAGAATTATTCACTCTTAATGAATTAAAGAAAAAGCTAGGAGAAGGATCATAGTTTCCTAAAAAAAAAATTATCACTTCCAAATTTGAAAATTCAATAAAGAAAAGAAACACCTAAAATATAATAAGGTAATATATTTATTTAATTTAATAAATAAAAATCTAATAAAAAACCCCGTTCTATAATATTCTTAGTGGAATTTAATGATAATGCATTTAAACTTGATGAATTAGTAGACTGTTTGATTGAATAGAATATAGCTTAAAATGAATATAATAAGTTCAAATCTTCTCAAGATAAGAATGAAAAGGATTTAGGATAGTTAAATGATTTGCTTTAAAAAGATTATGAGAGCGAACTAGATATAATTAATAATAACATGGAAAATAATTTTAATTAAGATTTATAATTCTAAGACAATCAAGATAATTATCAAGAAAATGATGAAGGTATATTGTCATTCACTAATGATCACAATATAAATGAAAAAAATTCTATCAATAAAGTCTAGCCTAGAGCTTTAAGTACATATGAATTGAAAATTAGGAAAATGGAGGAAGAATTTGAAAAAAAATTCCATAAAATTACTCAAATTCGGGCCGATGATATGGTTTATAATGTAAAGTAATTGTTAAGACTTTAACAAAAGAGAGAATAAAAAATATATAATAACCTAATCCAGGCAGAAGAAATGCTAGAATATATAAAAAAGAGAAATTAAATATAAATATTATTAGAAAATAGTAAGAATATAAAAAGTTTAAAATCTATTGCATAATTAATTGAAAGTGAAATTTAATAACAAAATACAAAAATAAATGGCATTGTTGACATTCTACTTAAGAAGTTTGATTTATAAGAATATGCATAAAGCAAAAAATTGATTTAATGATATAATTTATAATCAATTAATAAACATATAAAGTATATATTATTAATTAAATATTTAATAATTATAATTAACTGTTCAGTAAATAATAAAGAAAAATAGCAAATTAAAGAATATGCTTATAATAATTATTTTTTAAATAAATAAAGAAAGTATTGCATCAAGGTTTAATAAATAACCTGTTAAATAAAATAAAATAAAATAAAAATTAAAGAACAAAAAGAATTCCATGATTATTAAACTAATATTTTTTTTATAAATATTTTTTGGCATCAAATCTGTCTAATCCTTTGATGATTAAGAGTGGAAAATGGATTTTCAATTTTTTAATTAACTAGAAATCTACTCTAATAATTTTGAAAGAGGATCAGCTATAAATTAGGGAGAATTAAAAATAGAACACATAATAAATAAAAAGTATTTTTAAAAAAAATTTTTTTATTTATATATCAGATTATATCATTTACTTTTAAATCAGTTTAAAGAAAGGAAAAGAATAATTAAAAATTAGAATGCAAAAACTAAAGTAATTATATTTATATATTTTAATATTTTTCTCATATTAAAATAAATTTATTTCAAGTGATAGTTTATAATACTCTAAGATAAAAACATTATAAAAGAAAAATAATATTTTAGAGAAAAAGAGAAACTTATAAACTACTATTAATTACATCATACCATGCAATGATTAGGTGAAAGGGTATCTGAATAATAATAATATGTTTTAGGGTGAAATCGTGCCAAATTCATCGTAACTTATTGTTGAAAACTGTTAAGATCTAGTAAATAAAAACACTTAAACTAGCTAAATTGATATTAAATTGATAATAAGAATATAAGATGGTGAAAACCCTAAATGCGATTTAAACCTAATTTACTTTGGTAATTTAAATTAATTATATTGATTTTAAACTCCAGCATTTAGGATTGATTATAATATATAGATTTAAGCTCATGCAAAGCTTTAAATAGGGAGTATGACATTTAATTAAATATTCTAGAACTGTAAGAAGGTACTTAAGTAAGTAGTTCAATTTAAAAAATTGTAATGATGGGAGGATAGTTATATTTTAAAGCTATACGAAATCTAAAAATAAATAATTTGATTATCCAAGAATCAAAAAATTAGTCGATAATCAAAGAAAGCATAAATACATAAATAAGGGATTGCATATTTATAAAAAATTAGTCTGGATAAGGATTTAGTGCTTTATTGGTAGAAAATGAGCTATAGGGATCTCTAGAGATAATTAACTCATCTTTTGAATAAAATTAAAATGGCATATCAGCGGGAGGAGGAGTTAGTATATAAAACATAAAATCAGTAAATATAGAGAATTGCAAATTCGTATAGAATGTAAATATACAGTTTTTCAAGGTAGTTGACTAATAATATTATATAAATTTCTTATTAAATTCAATTAGATTTCATAAAAAGGAGGTGGAGGTTTATTATTGCAAAACATTAACTCTTCAACAATAAGTGAATGTAAATTTATTAAAAATTAAACAAAGTATGGATAAGGAGGTGGAGCATTTTTTATTAATTGTGATAACATTTAAATAATAAAGACAAATACAATTTAAAATAAAGATTCATCAAAAGGAGGAGTAAATATATTTAGATATATTTATTTAAATTTAATATTTAAAATTTAATTTATGATAAAATTAAGGGTTTTAGTATTGAAAATTCAAAATCAATTTAAATAAGTGAATTGGTATCATCGTTGAATTAAAGTGCTGGTAGTGGAGGAGGAATTTCCGTCATAAATTTTGATTCTTTTATTATATCAAATAGTACTATGGAGTATGACCTTGGATATAATGGAGGCTGTTTAAATTTAATGCATGGAAACTATTTCAAAGAAAATACTAATTTTTTTGATAATTGCATGGGTTTTTTCGGAGCTGCTATTAAGAATTAAAATATTACAAAAGTTATATCATAGAATTCAATATATTTTAAATGCGGATTGCCATTTGGGTAATAAAATTTTTAGATAAAATTGGTTTTTTGGTTAAATTTATTACTTCTAGCTTTGGGGGAGGATATTTATATGAGCAATTTATAAATCAAGCAAAAGGAAATATAGACGTACTAATATAAAATAATAATTACACATAATGCTACGAAAAATCGGGAGGAGGTGTGGCATTTTTTGTTATCCCGGAAAAAATAGGGAACATTTCAATATTAAATAACTATTTTAAAGAAAGTTGGGCTGAGTCTGGCAGTGCATTATTTCTATCTTAAATAAAAAATTTAATAATTGTCATAAAAGGCAATTAATTTATTAAAAATTTTACTCCTATTAATGGTGCTGGTAATTAAATATTATTTATATATAATAAATAATATTATTTATTTTTATAATTTATGAACAGGAGTTTTTATAGCCTACTCAGATAATGTATTATTCGAAAATAATACTCTTATTGATAATACTGCTTTGTTAAACGGAGGTGGTTTATATTTAAGTAATTGCTTACAAAATACTTTCATTTTAGATAATTACTTTTCTGATAATCATGCTGATTCAATGGGAGGAGGCCTGTATTTGTCTATCTCCTCCAATGTAACTATAAAAAATAATAAATTTGATCGAAACAGTGTTGGTGATTCTGGAGGTTCAATTTCACTATAGAGTACCAGTGACATTATAATAGAATCAAATTAAATTTTAGATTCTAAGGGATACAATACAGGTGGAATATTTATAGAAGACTCTAAGATTATATAAGTTAGAGATATTAATATAGAAAAAGGTAAAAGTGAAATGAATTGTGGTGGAATTCAAATTTTTAAAGGACATTCAATCACATTAGATAAAATCTAGATATCGAAATGCATTTCCAAATCAAGTATAGGGGGCATGTTTATAGAAAACTCTTAATACATTCTTGTTGAGAATTCTCAATTTTCAGAAAATGAAGCACAAGATGGATAAGCTGGAGCAATTGAAATATAAAATTCGTAGTAAGTTTAATTAATAAAACTTACCATAGAAAATAATTTAGCTATGAGATCAGGAGGAGGCATTAATATTTAAAAATCACAAGATATATAAGGGCAAAACCTAGTTATAATAAAAAATAAATGCAAATAATTATAAGGAGGGGGGATTTAAATTGAACTATCTAGCAAAATATTATTTAAAAATATTTAAATTGAAGAAAATTTTGCCTTGAATGGAGGAGGTATTTCTATTAAAAAAAGTTAAAATATTACAATAGAAATGTCTAAGCTAAAGAAAAACTCAGCTTATATTTATGGTGGAGCTTATTTTGTATCGTAGTCGTAAATTAAATTATTCAATTATAATTTTTTACATAATTTATTATTATAGTGAATATGTCTCTTTTTCTTAAAATGAAATTTTTGATAATTCCGCTGAACTTAACGGTGGAGGACTATACATTATAAAGACTAGTAGTATAAGTATCACTGATTGTCAGTTGTTTTAAAATATAGCAAAGCAAGGAAATGGAGGGGGAGTTATGATTTCTGAAAAATCTTCCAATATAAAAATAGACACTGCATAATTTTTCAATAATACTTGCAAATTAGAAGGTGGAGGAATAGCTGTATAGAATACTAACTCAATTCTATTACGAAATTCCAATTTTAAATAAAATCAAGCATAAAATAGAGGAATGGGAGCCTTCTTTTAAAATAACCAAAACATTTCTATACAATAAGTAGAATTCGTAGAACATAAATTAGATAGTACATATATATAATGCAAACAAGGAGGAGGAATGTATAGTGAATTAAACAATAAGATAGAAATTAATTAGTCAAAATTTGCAAATAACACCTCCTAAGAAAGTGGGGCAGCGATAGAATTCATAAATACTGCTAACATAAGTATAATATAATCATAATTTGAAGATAATTAAGTAATGTCTAAAAGTAATTATGAAGGGTCTGGTTAAGGTATATAAAAAATATTATATATAATTTAGTTATAAATTTTAATTGATATACATAAAGGTGGTGGAGTAAGTATAGAAAATTCAAATTAATTAATTATTGAATAATGCACCTTTAAAAATAACTATGCCAAATTGCATGGAGGTGGAGCTTGTATATTAAATGCAAATAATATATCTATAAAAGACACTTTATTTTACAATTCAACTAATTATCTAAATTAAAACATTCCGTTATTCCAAAAGAATTAATTTACAGTTTTATCAAAGGGAGGGGGATTATATATTTATCCTAAAAGTTCTTCAAAAAATCAAACAGTATTTATAAAGATTTAAAATATAACTTTTGAAAAATGTTCAAGTTCTAGTGGAGGGGGATTATTTATCCAAAAAATATAAAATCAAACAACTAATCTAGATTTTAAAAATCTTTCATTTACTAACAATATTGCAGATTTAGGGCCAGCTATCCGTTTTTTAGGAAATTTTTAATAATCATTAATAAAAAATATTATAAAAAATGAGGTATAATTTTAAAATAATACAGGATTGGTTCTAAAGAATTCTGATTACATATTAGGATTTTATTACAATGAATACATCTTAAAAAAATAGTTTTTCGATTTTTCATTATGTGTTGGAAATACTTACTTGGAGAAGGGAGGATTAGAAACGTGTTAATCATGTCCGGATCAAGCCCTGTGTGGAGGTGGTTATGTGCCTGTAATTCCAAGACCTGAAGTAAGTCGTTTTTAAATATATTTTGTATATTGAAAATGAAAGATTTAATATTAATATTAATATAATAGTATTGGAGGAAAGATAAAAAAAGTTACTCTTTTCATCATTGTGATATAAATCCCAAAGCCTGTTTGGGTAATGATACCTGTGCTCAAGGACATAAGGGAATTTTTTGCGAATTATGTGATTTTAGCAATAGATATTCAACTAATTAAGGAGGAATTGATTGTTTAAAATGTTCAGCAAACGGATAAATATATTTTGAAATATTTTTATTGTTTATATCAATATGTTTTTTAATTGGAAATTAAATTTATGGAATAACTATAAGAATAATAGAAATGGAGTAGTGCAGATTTATTTCGAACTTGTGGTATTTTCCAATGAAAGCTGACATTATTTTATAAGGAATTATTAAGGTAATAAATTGTATGCACTATAGAGGTATTAATAGTTTATTTATATTTTTTAGATTTTAATAATGCACTGCTAAATTATTTATATGGTTCCTACTTTTAATTTGAAGTTCCCTATTTCTGTTAATACTTTACTGAATATAATAGGTAAAATATTATTTATTAAAAAGAAATCTATATAATTAATATACTTATAGGTAACCCTTCAGATGTATTTAGTACTAGTTTGAATTGTTTGATACATTCTAACGAAGATAATGAAAATTCAGTAGGGTATAAAGTATCGTTTTTAAGTTTATTAATTACTCTAGGGATACTTTCCATAATATTGCTCATAGAAATTATAACTTTTTTGATTTTTAAGAGAAAAGTAAAAAGGAATAATTTGTATTAAATGTTAGGATGCACCATTGTCAGTTTTTTTTTTGACAGTATAACCTGGTAAATACACTAATTCATAAAAACAATTTTATACAAATGCTTATCAAATCTTTTTTTTAAAGGTTTATTATAAAATTCTATGAGATTTATTACTTGTTAAGAAATAGATAAATAAAGTTATGCGATTGGTGATTTAACTTTAAAATGTGATACTGATTTCTTTAAGTATGAAGTATTTCCTATTAATGTGATTATGACTGTAATCATAGGAGTTTTAATTCCCATCTTCTTTATTATCATTTTAAAAAAATATTACAACAAAAAAAAACTTGATACTATTGGATTTTAAAGGATATTTGGTATTATATATATGGATTACAAGAAATAATATTACTTTTGGGAAATAATCACTATTTCATTGGTACTTTATTATTTTATACTATTATATAAATTTATTTTAAATAATTTAACAGAAAGTTGTGATTGTTTTTTTAAGTATTGTTTTTGAAAAATAAGTCATAGTTAAAAGCTGCCTCGTTATATTACTTCTCATAATATATATGATTGCACTACAGCTAAAATTGCCCTACACTAATAATAAATTAAATAATATGCAGATATATTCTTTATTAGTATAAATGGTTACAATTTTTTTGCTAATGAATATTAGTAGCTAGAGTAATAAAATTTTCATTGCAATAGTATTAATAATTTTATTTCTATTTAATGGAGTATTTATTGCATACACTCTGTATCTAATTTTCAATGATTTGGGTAAAACTTTTTTTAAAAAAATAAATAAATAAATCCATTTATTAATTATTATATATTTTGACAGAATAAACAATAAGAGGTATAATAATAAGTTATTGCAAATGTGAGTGGTTTTTATCAAAATTATATAAGAAAAGAGCAGAAAATTATAAATACAAGAAATTGCTTTGGTGTAAAATGTAAAAAAAAATAATGTCCGATATTTCTATTATAAAAAAATTACCTCCAAATTAGAAAAAAAGCATTTATGGAAATTAATTGGATAAAATGATAACTTGCGTATAGCATAATGTTTTTTAAAAATTTAAAAAATCTTACTTATTTACTAACATAATTTTTCTAGTCTTTTAAAGAAAATCCGAGTTAATTTAGTTATTTTTTTCAATTAAAATAAAAGAGCAGAGGTATATCAAGATATAATTCTATTGTTGAAAGAAATCTTCCTAGATATAATAGTTAATCTATTATTTAAAAAAGTAATTTATTTATTTATTTATTTATTTAAAGATACTGCTATTATTATAAATAATTATATTTCACAATAGGGATTAATAGAAGTAATTCTGATAAAACCGATAATTCAAATTATTATGATAGTAATTTTAATACTCCATATACAAACTATAATAATGATACTTAGATTTCTCAATAGTTGTTTTTAAATAATAATAAATAAAAATCAGATTATAGCTAATAATTATCTGCTCGTACTGATAAAAATAAATTGTTTAATTCCAAATTTAAAAATTTAGAAAATAATACATAAGAAAAATAATAATCAGAAATTTAGGAAGGTTAAAGTGAATAATAAATTAGTATCATATAAAATAGTTAAAAAAATAATAATTCCAATAATTGTGTATCTTTTAAAAACTTACAATGAAATGTTTAGTTATTAGATATATATATAATTAGGTTTTTTTCATAATCAATATTATATTTAAATAAGAGGAATAATTTTTAACTACTATATAATATTTATTTAAATTTTTAATACATTTTAATTTTTATATAATATTCTATTTTACATAAGATACTTTATTAAATGTAGCATGATTTAAAATTACGTTATATATATATAATGCTCTACTTTATTAAAATCATAGAATTTGATCGCAGCAATAAAATATTTAGATTCCAAATAAGACTGTAAAAAATACCTAAAACAAAAAATTAATATGTAGATATAAAACCAATAGTTATTATATACCAATTTTAATATTAATATTACAGTATTAAATAATTTTTAATAAACTCTAAATAAAAAATTGTAAATTAAAAAAATTGAAACCATATATTTCAAATGGGATAGTAATAAGGAAAATTCCATAAACCATAATTAGAAAAAAAATGGAAATATTCTGTTAGCGATTTTGATTATGATATATAAATTACCTTTGAAAATCTTAAAAATAAAAAATTATTCAAAAAAGAGCCTGATCCTAATAAAAATCCTAAAGAGTATACCGAATTTAAAAATTAATGGAATTTATTTTATAAAAAAATAAGGGTAATTCATCATATTAGTATATATAATTTAAATACGAGAATAAAAACTAATTTTTTTGAATTATATATTTTATTTTAATTTATATTTCTATCCAGGTAACTAATCCCGAAGATTAAGTATTATTGGATAATTTTTCAGATAAATATAGATGGAGATTATTATAGAAACATAAAGAAATAGTTAATGGAAAGTAAATAATAAAATAAAGAAATAATATACATGTCTATAATCTATATATTATTGTAAGTATAAGTTTTAAATGATATATAATTTTTTTAATATTTGGCAGATCGTAATAGAATATTGTAAGACCTTCTCCAATTAAAGAAAAAATAATTAAATTTAGAAGTAATTCTTCTTTACCTGAAATCACTCAATTGAAAAAGTAATACCATATTATAAATTATCTATTTTAGTAGATTAAAAATAATTAAATGATATTAGATGGTTGGAAGAATTAGATGATGATGATTCATGGAATGAATTTTTAGAAAATAATGGTCCAGCTGAAATTTTTGATGTATTGTCGAAAGAAGAACTAAAAGCTAGAGAAACCCATAATTATCATGGTAATTATAAATACAATATTTTATTTATATTATATATCTATTTTAAAGGGGTTTTGGAGCTACTCAAAATTATAAATATTATAACAAGTTTTGAAGACGGACTCTAAATTATTGCTGGTGTAGAGAATTCCCTAAGCACAATTATGTTAAATTTTCATCCGATCCACTCTGAATTGACATGTACCTGTTTAGAAATTTTAACTCAGTTTTTGTGGAATAGTGATGAAGATTATATAGCGGTAATAACTTTACAAATTTAGATAATTTTTTGATATGCTAAAAAATTATCATAAATAAAGGTACTAAAAGCATTTGTTAATTATAAGTCGGAGTATAATTTAAAGTTTAGGTTTTAAACTTTCACTAATATTTTGAAGTAATAAAAAATGTTATTTATTTTGATTTGACAAATTTCTTACAAAACTATTTGTTCCATTTAATAGAACCTCAAGAAATATTATTATGGTGGAAATGGTCATAGGATTTCTGAATAACCTTGTGGTAAATTAGTGTTTTTCATTGGTTTTAAATTCTAATTTTTATGAATCTCCTTAATTATTCATTAAAATATAATTTAGTCAGCCCATTCAAAAAAGTAAAAAGGAACACTTGTAAAATAAGAACTTATAGAAAATGAAATTACAGAAATTTTCGAATTAATTTTGATGAGAATGAAAAAAGGAGAATTTTATTCGATTGAATATTGCACTTATGACTAAACTCGTAGGGCATTAATGAACTATAAAAGAGGAACCAGTTTATTTCCCGAAAATATTTAAATTTCTGGTATTATTATATAATATAATTATAGATTTAGGATAACTTAAATTATCAAATTAAAAAAAAAAAAATAGAATTGAAAAAAATGGAATTTCTTGGTAGTTATCATGATTTAGATGAGTATGAAAGAAATAGCGCTCGCTTAAGCACAGGAAAAATTAAAAAATCAGTTACTTAGCTCTCTTAAATATAAGAGGTAGGGGAAGAAATAGAAATTTCTAAAGTGGACTAACTATAAAAGGCCAAAACTACCAATATAGAAGAAGAGGATTTTGTTGAAGTTGAAAGCCATGAAGGAGAATTGACTTAATTAAAAGTATATTTAGAAATATATGAATAAGATAAATTCGAAAAAAGAATAGAGGGAGTTAAAAATGGAATGAAAGCTTTTAATATCATTTAAAAATGGAATTTCGATGGTGATGAAAGTAGTGAAGATTTTTAAATTATGACTAATAATGTAAAATATTTTATTTAACATGTATTTATAAAATTAAATATTTCATCATATTTAGTAATCTATAGATCAAGATGTCAGTGTTTATGATATGACAGATATAGTTACTATTGCTAAAAAACTAAAAGAAAAAGCGCTGTAAAACGAAAATTTAGAATTAGTTATTAGCTTACTGTAAAAGCTATACTATATTCCTCAGAATGATGAAGGAAAAAAAATTTGGACTTAAATGGAAAACATTCTATGCAAGGTTACAGGAATAGAGGGAGAAAGTAAAAATTAATGAAAATATTTGTTTATTCCTACTAAATATCAAATTATTTTAAAAGTGAAAAAAATGGGAAGTGGAGATTTCAATGAAGCATTGCAAAAAATGGCCGATATTGAAGAATTACAAAATGAAATTAAAAAAATTGAATAGGAGAGAGACTAAAAAGAAAAAGAAATTTCACAGGTTTTAATCTATAAGAAATATAATTTTATAATATAATTAGTATATAAAAATTATTTAAAAAAAATTAGATGCTAATTGAGAAAAATGAATTATCAAAAATTAAAGATGATCATTCTAAATAAGTTAATGAAATGAAAACTAGTTTTTGTGAATCTTAAAATAAATTTAAAGAGGAAAACTAATAGTTGTAGTAACAAATATAGGATTTGAAAGAAAAGTTGGAGTCTTAAACGGAATAAAAATAAACAAAATTGGAAAAAGAAAGTGAAGAAAAAATAAATGCTTTAAGAGAGTAGATGAATAAAGAATTAAACAAATTAAAAGATAATCTATAGAAAAGCGAATAATAAATAAAAGACTTAGAAAAAGAAAACGAAAAATTGTAAAAAAAATAATTAACAGTAGCTTCTCAAATAGCAATCGGAGCTCTCAAATATTCAAGTAATAATTCCTATTTTAAATAATAATTATCTTCTTTTATAACTTTTATTAATAAAATTAGCTTCTAACGAAGCTACGATAAATCCGTAGCAAGTTAACTAGCCTCCTCCCCAATCCTTATCAGGTAAACTTATTATGTCATACAAAATAATATTTTTATTTAATTTAAATAAATGTATTTTATTAAGGAAATATTCCTCCTCCTCTTTTATCTTTAAGTTAATAATAAAATAATGAATCTCTTAAACCAATCCAGAAACCTTAACAAAATATGCCTTCCACTCAAAGGACAGGATAAATTATAACACCTCCCCCTATTGGATAATGTGGCCCTCCTCCTTTATCTGGTATTGGATCTGGTGGCCCTCCTCCCTTATCAAGCATTGGATAAAGTGGCCCTCCTCCTTTATCTGGTATAGGTTCTGGTGGTCCTCCACCTCTCTCAAGTATAGGATCTGGTGGTCCTCCTCCTCTCTCAGGTATAGGATCTGGTGGCCCTCCTCCTCTATCTAGCATAGGCTAAGGTGGCCCTCCTCCATTATCAAGCATTGGTTCTGGCGGCCCTCCTCCTTTATCTAGCATAGGATCAGGTGGTCCTCCTCCTCTATCCAGCATTGGAAAAAGTGGCCCTCCTCCTTTATCTAGTATTGGTTCTAGTGGTCCTCCACCTCTCTCAGGTATAGGATATGGTGGCCCTCCTCCCTTATCAAGCATTGGATAAAGTGGCCCTCCTCCTTTATCTAGTATAGGTTCTGGTGGTCCTCCACCTCTCTCAAGTATAGGATCAGGTGGTCCTCCTCCTCTATCTAGCATAGGATAAGGTGGCCCTCCTCCATTATCAAGCATTGGTTCTGGCGGCCCTCCTCCTCTTTCTAGCATTGGAAAAAGTGGCCCTCCTCCATTATCAGGTATTGGATAAGGTGGCCCTCCTCCTCTATCTAGCATTGGAAAAAGTGGCCCTCCTCCATTATCAGGCATTGGTTCTGGGGGTCCTCCTCCTTTATCAAGCATTGGCTCTGGTGGTCCTCCACCTCTCTCAAGTATAGGATCTGCAGGTCCACCTCCTATAATCAGCGGTCCCCCACCCTTAGGCGGATTAATAAGTCCTCCCCCTCTATCTGGAGGTCCTCCACCCTTAAGAGGATTAGGTGGTCCTCCACCCATAGGAGGATTGGGTGGTCCTCCACCCATAGGAGGATTTGGTGGTCCTCCACCTATTGGTGGATTAGGTGGCCCACCTATAATAGGGGGCCTTCCTCTTATTGGTGCACCATAAGCAAATGTTAAAACTAAGCCTAAATGCTAGCCAAAAGTCCCATTAAAGAACTATATGTGGAACATCATTGCCGCTAATAAAATTAAAGATTCGGTTTGGGATGAAATAGATGATACAAAAGTAATTTAAATAATAACAAAATAATATAAAAATTAAAATAAATTCATTCAACTATCATTAGTTAGAGATAGATAAAGAATTCTTAGAAAAAAATTTTTCAAAATAAGATATAGCAAAATCACTGCCCAATAAATAAGAAGTTAAACCTGTTAATCCGATTATAGAAAAAAATTCATTCCTAGATTAAGATAGAAGTAAAAATGTTGAAATAGTATTAGGAAAACTTAGGTAAAATATATAAATTACATACAAATAATATAAATTTTCTTAATAAAAAATAATAGGATGTCTTATAGCATTATAGCTAATGCTCTCTTAATATCAGATGAAAAAATATTAACAAGAAGTAACTTAGAAAGTCTTAAAACTATCTGTCCAAACTAAGTACCTATTATATTAAAATATTTTCAATACAATTTAATTATCTAGAAATTTATTATTAATTAAAGTCAGAAGAGGCTATGACAAAAGCTTATTTAAATGATTAGCCAGCAGAAAAATTAGCTAATCCAGAAAAATTCTTTTCTGAAATAATTAAAGTAATTAAATTGCATATATTTGCATTAAATGTTCACTATACTAAATAATTAAATATATCATAGATTTAAGGGTATGAAAGTAGAATTAAAGCTCATCTTTTTATAAAATAATACGAAGAAATATTTTAAGATCTAGAGCCTAATGTGGAATAACTTTATTAGGGATTCTAATTCTTACTGACTAGTAAAAAACTCAAAGATTTTCTTTTGTATACTTTGGCAATTGGAAACTATCTTAATGGTACATCGGCAAGAGTAATACATATTATTATAATATTAATCATATCATATTAATAAATAAATATTTACCTTATATAAATAGGGAGGAGCTTTCGGTTTTAAAATTGATGGATTGGAAAAAAGCAGTGATATTAAATTATAAGACAATAAATAGACTTTAATGATGTATATAATCGATATAGTTACTGATATTCATAAATAAGATACATTTACTGAAAACGAAGTAAAATATATCGAATTATTGGCGAAAATGCCCGTATCTCAATTAAGAATAGACTATGGAGAAATAAATATAGGATTCAGAAATTTGGAAAAAGCCATAAATTCACAGACAGAAGATGCTAGTGATAATATTAAAATAAGGTAAAATATTCCTAATATAACTTACTAATGATTAACCTATAATATCTTTAAAAAGAATAGAACCTTATTACAAACAAATTGAAGAGAGAAAAGAAAAACTAGAAAAATAAATAGAAAACTGCGAAAAATAATATGAAAAATGTTGCATATATTTTTGCGAAAACCCAAAAGACTCTTCGGAAAAATTAGGAGAAAAATTCGTTAAATTTCACAGGTATATAATATATAACTAATATATATAATATTTCATGCTCACAAATTTCTTATTTAAAAAGATAAATATAAAAATCAATAACGATGAAAAGTAAAATACTGGAATAATAAAAAAGAGAAAAAGAAAGAGAAGAAAAAGAAAAAAATAAATAAAAACAATCATTATAGACTTAAAAGAGCAAAGATTCTAATAATAATTCGCAAATTAAAAAACTTGAGTCTCTATAAAGTTTAAAAGCTAACATAAGTTAATAATTATAGAGTAATCATATTATTTTATAAAACTAATTTATTTTCTTTGTCTTAAATATTATATCCTTATTAATTATCCAGGAAATTCTAATAATGAAGATATCGGGGGATAACTTTCAAATGTTTTCAATAGTAAGTTCAGAAATAGTAAAGTACCAACTGCTGGATTTAGAGAATCATTATTCCAAGCTAAGAATGCTAATGATTTAGTTAATACTATGAAAGAAAAAAAATAAAGTAAAACTATGAATAAATAAAATAAATCATGTAATTTATTTATTTATATTTAATATTTTAAAAGATAAGTAAAGTTAAAATAATATGCATTTTGGTAATATACCATTTCTAGCAGAATTGGAAAAAAAATAAAAATAACATTGATTAAATATATATATTATTCAGTATTTTAAATATAAAAAATAAAATAATAACTAATATCATAATAAAATTTATTATTTTTATAATAAATATATATTTTAAAATTTTTAATTAAATTAAATTGCAAGTAAAGCATTAATTTAATTATAAATAGTTGAAAATATATATTAAATGAAGTTTATTTAAAATTTTTATAAAACATATAAAATTATTAGGAATATTATTAAGGATTTAAATCCTAATTGATATTCAGATTTAATTTTATTAAGAACATATTTAAAAATTCTATAAACTTTCTAGGTTTAATAAAAGTATCAATAAAATTCACTTTATTAATTAAATCACTAGCAATATAAAGTTAAGGTAATATTATAATAAATAAAAATAAACGATTTTCACTAATTTTATTTATTAAATTATTTCGACTGAAAAACCAGAAAAATTAATAATAATATTAAAAACTAAAAAAAATTATTGTATAAATAATTAAATACTAAATAAATTTCAATCAATTCAACAATAATTAAAGCTATATATTACACATATATATATATATTTGAAGAAAATAAAATAAGATTAAAAATCGATTTTTATGGAAATTTTATCTTAGTCTTAAAATATAGAGAGCCACAATCTCTAACCTAAGTCAACTAAAACTCATCGAAGAATCAGAACTGAGTATAATTTAAACAATATGTGGAAATCTCCTTAGTTCGATGATTTCGATGGAGGATAATCAGATAATTAAGGCTTGACTAACAATTTTACAAATAATAACATATAAAATAACTAAAACAATATGAAGAACTAAGTTAATTTTATAGGAAACATTAATAATCATTTTTAGATTATTCCGATTTAATAAAACTAAGAAAATCCCACATAAAACTTGCTTAGATAAAATCAAACAAATTAATCTTCAAATGAAAAAAATATAATCGTTGAGAAATTAGATGATGATGATTTAAACACAAAGTCATAAGGATTCTTTTTTGGAAAAAAAAAATAAATGCCTAAATCGTATTCTTAAGATCTTGGATCAAATAAACTTTGCTTTTCTACTAATTTATAAAATCGGCCATAACAAGCTTTATTTGACATACAGGAAAATGAAATATATGATTACATTTCAAACACGTCTCGAGAAAGATAATAAGAATTTTTTGATAATCAAGATAATATCAAAAATGAGGAAAAACAAGGAGGGTCAATGTCAAGTTAGGAACTTATAACAGTTATAAACTCAGCAAGATCACATTATAATCCTCAGGAAAAAAAGAATTCTAATAATGGCTAACTTGAATAGTCAACTCCTGTCTTGAAAAAAAGAGGCAAAAAACACTATTCTGATATAAATGGAAATTGTTAAGAGAATATAGTTCAAAAATTTTTAGAATAAGTTAAAATTGACAATACACCTGAAAATATTTTGTTTTTTAAAAAAATAAAGGAACAATAATAACTAAATAATAATTCTACAGGAATATATTATGCTAATAAAGGTAATAATCTGAATAATAACAATACCAACAATGTAAATAATACTAAAAGCAATAATGCCAATAATAAAATATCTTAATAGCAAGGACCTTCTAAATAATTATTATTAAATTAGAAAATTATGTAATTTTTGTTAAATTAATAATAGTAAGCAAGTCAAAAACCAGGGCATAAAAGGAAAACAAGCGAAGGAAACACGAGAAGTACATAAAGTTCAATCAAATTAGGGCAGACCATGCAAAATATAAAAGGAATTACACCAAAAGGCACTCAAAAAATTGAAAAATTATAAAATTAATAATATATTTAGTTTCCTCCCTCAACCAATACTATTAGCAGCAATAGTAATTGTGAAATTAATACTTAACATTTATAATAATAAACAATATAGTAAGCTAGAAGTAATCCAAATTTAAAATTAACTCTAAACTCTTTGAAATATATAAATAATCATAGTGATTAAACGAAAACTTCGGCTAATAATAATTTAACTACAACGAATAACTCTATTTTTAAAACTGAATAAAGTAGTTCTTAACTAAATAAATATTAATCATGTGCTACTTGTGGAAATAATCGAAATATTGAAACTATAGAAAATAAAATATTTAAATTAGAAAATCAAGTGTCAATATTATAGAAAAAAACTTTAACATTGGAAGAGTAAAATTAAATCTTACATTCCTAACTTTAAAGTGTCTCTGAATAATAGTTTCAATAACAGAAGGTATTTTTTATAATTAAAAATATAATTTTGTTTAATCTAATTATAATATAATAAATCATTATAATAGTTTAATGATGATACAATTAAATAAGTATAAGGTTTATAAAATATAGTTAAAAAAAATGAAGATAAAATTTTGGTTATTAATTAGCTTATTAAAAATAATTAATAAGAACCTTCATAAAGTTTATAGAATGTTATTATAACATAAAAATTAGGAAATAAGAAAGAAATTAAAAAGGAGTAGTAGTAAAAATTTAAAATAATTTTTAATATAAATATAACTATATATATTTTATTTATTATAATTTAAATCAATTAGAAAATAATAATTAATAGATGTTGATGTTTAAAATACTAGTAAGTTTAATAAACAAGCTTCCCAAACTTTGAGTGGAGTAAAATAAAANNAAACAAATTAATCCTATGCAATCACCACTTCCTCTCAGTGCTAAAAGAGCTCAGGTATATCTATTATATAAGTATATTTTTTATTCATTAATTACCTTGATATTTTATTAGGAAAATCCAAATATGAGTTCATATAATTAGTGGTATTGAATATAAATCTATATTCACTAAAATCATATAAATATCATGAAATTTTCGAAAATTTATATATAAAATATTTTTATTATCTTTTAAAATAAAATTGATTGATTTATTTATTTATTAATTTAAAAATATTTAATGTTTATTTGTGTATATGTTATAATTTATAGATAGCTTTTTTAATTTTTTTTAATTATTCCTTATAATTCAAGAATAATAGTAATTAATAATAATCACAACAAAATATTTGAATTTGTTTTTTTGCTACTAATTTTAGTTATTAACGATTACATTCAATAAAAAAATAATTAATAAACTTTATTGGTTTTATAACATAATATTAAAAAATGCAATATTAATCTATGGAGAAATTATAATAAAGAGCGAGACAAGTTCTTAACTCTTCTTCTTCATCATCTTCTTTTCATCTAGAAAGCGTCATTAAAAGAAATAATGATGAAAAATATAGATTATCATCATTGGAATTATAAAAATAAAATAATTAAATATAGATTAACAGAAGAAAAAAAAAAGGTTAATCAAAAACTTATAGATAAAAATCAAAAAATAGCATTTCACCTTTACAGCGCACTTATTTCGATGATAGATAAAAAGATATTTTAGTATCATTTAAAAGAGATAATAATCACAAAAATAATGTAAAATATATTGAAAATGTGTATTTTATTTTCAATTAAAAATAAAATTAATAATAGATGAAAACTAGAGTATTATCAGTAAATTCCTAAAAAACTAGATCTAGTTCATAAAATAAAAAATTTTAAAATACAAAACCTTTATATTATAAAACATCTTGTTAAAGAGAAAAATATGAATTAAAATAAAGAATACAAGAATTAGAAGACAAAATTAAATTATAAAGAAAAAAAATAAAGAGTACTAAAGGAAGAGTAAGATCAGTATCTAAAAGTTCAGCTGTAGAAGATTTAATGGTTAAAATAAAATAACTTAAAGGTAAAAATATAATTTTATATATAAAAAATATATTATCTACCCATTCATGGTTTTATAAAAATATATTTATATTATAGATTCTGAGTTAAGGCTAATGGAAGAGTTAAATGAATAGCAAAAAATTACAAGAGATTCACTTTAGAAGCTTTATAAATATTAAGAAGGTATGATATAAGAAAAGGAGCAATTTCAGAATTCAGATAAAAATCATAACTAGAGAATATTTGTTTTGGAGTAATTTTTTTTTATTTAGACTTTATATTATTTTTATATTGATATATTATTTATAAATTATGTTAGAAATACAATTTAAGAGTTATAATAAGATCTTATTTAAAAGTAAAATATAATTGATACTCAGCAGCTTTAACTATTTAAAAAAGAATAGGAATGTTTAAATAATATTTCTTAATTAGAATAGTAGTAATAATACCAAAAAGAGATATTTTAATTAAAAAATGAAACAATATAATAGAAAATATAATAAAATAGCAATGAGTAATCTAAATATAATTCAACAATATAATATAAGAGTGGAGGTACAAATTAAATTGTTATTTTAATTTTATTTAATTGAAAAATGTAATAGTTTGTTCAACTTGTGAGGAATATATATAAGAAAATGTTAAACTTATACATGATAATGGAATAAAATCTACTCAGATTGAATTGTTAACTAAGCAAGTAAATGAATCTAGAAATAAATATGAAAGTTTAAATAAAGAGCGTTAGGAATATTTATAGTTAGAAGCATAGAATTAATATTTATAAAATAACAAGCTTGAATTAGAGAATAATGTTGAAGAATTAAAGAATATTATATTTTCGAAAGATGGAGAGATGGAATATAGAGGTATATATTTAAGTTATATAGCATAATTTTTTTATTACAGCTACTATATATTATTACAAATAAAATAGAATAATCATATAGTGAAAAACTAAATGAAATAACAAAAAAGATTCAAGATTTTTAAGATTAAGTAATGGAGACTGAATAAGAAAATAGAGAATTAAAAACTGTATTATAAAAATATAATTTAAAATTTAAATAATATAAAGAAGCTAAATTAGCATGGAAAAATATATATAATGATATGATAGGATAAATTTAAGATTTAAAATCAGAAATTGATTAAATCCAAGGAGAAAATAAGCATCTCTTAGAAAAATATTCTATATTTTGACATAATTTAATTGATTTTTCTATTATTCTATTATATTATAATTTTTGTTTAGTTTTTATTTTTCCATATGATTAATTTGTTAATTAATTGATTAAGTAATTAATATGAAGCAAATATTTATAATTCTTTTATATATACTATACGGACTAAGTTTAAGTCATTTTTATTTAAAAAAGGGGAAATATATTTATATATTACGATTAATAAATAAACCTGTAAAAATAAACTATATTAATTGTTTAAGATAGTAAGAAAAAAATGTAATTAGCAATAGTTATTTTTATACTAAATCTAAATTTATACTTAACTTATTCTAAATAAAAAAATAAAATTCTATATATACTTAATATTAACAAAAAGCTATACTAAATTTGTTATTTAAACTATTTAATTATTTATAAACAGAAGTTTAAATACAATCTTACCTAAATAAAAGATTTAATCAAAATTTATTATATCGGTATTTATATTTTATATAAATTATGATGATTCTAAACTTGTTATAACTTTAAATTAGTAGTCTTTACTTACTATTCTAATCATTTAAAACTAATCTATAATAAAAGTTATTAGGAGTTCATTTTAAATAGTAAGGATCTCTGATTATTAAGGAATTTCAGAAATAAGTGGATTAAATTTTAATCTTAATAATCATGAAGAAATATTCTTTGTTATTAATAATTTATCAATAACATATACCCAAAAAACCCTTATAAATAAATAAGAAATAAAATAAATATATAAATACAAACAAAACTATCATGAACGAATATAGTTAATATGATTCTGAAAATAAAGAATTTTGTAACATAGAGGGAGACTATGTAGTTAATTTATTAAATGAAGATAATTATAATTCACAAAAGTAATCTTAAAAATTCATTTTTCAAATTTTGATATTTTTCTTAATTATAATTTGATATTTTAATAATTGCATTTTTCCATTTATTTTATTTTAATGCAAATATAATAATTTATTTTTAACTAACTTTAAGTATGAATGGACATGATAACTCTGCTTAATTTTTAGATTTTGATAAAAATCCAGAACATCACAAAATGGGAGTAAGTCATTCCACTAGCCTATAATAGATATATTAACCCTAATTCTAATAGCAATAACAAGGGGACATTTAATAATCTCACTATAAATAATAAGGATAGCCAATTAGTTACAATTAACATTTACATACTTATAACAATATTTAGGATCCTTATTAAAGTGGTTAATATGTATAGCCTGTGTAATATCAATAGAATCATATGAATAGACCTTAATAAATGGCCTAAAATATTAATAATACTCCTACTCAAACAGCATAGAGAAAAAGAACTGAAAGTTTAGATAAAAAAGAACAATAAAAATTAATAAAAAGCGATTAACTTACAAAATAATAAGAATAAATTTTAGATGAACATTAAGGCTTATTTAATTATAAAAATAACCTTAAAAATACTTACATAAATAAAATAAATAATTTAATAACAGAGAAACCGAAATAAGATGAATAGAAATAACCCAATGTTGGGTATTAATAAAGTTTTAATATATTATAGATTATATGTTACAATTATATATATATTTTTTATATATTTTTATAATAGTTAACCATATAAAGTAGAAGAAGATTATAGTACATATTCTAATGGGATATTAAAGTAAAAATAATCACGAGATCTTACTATGGATCAAATTAAATCATATTGTGATGATGAAAATGAAAGCTAGAATACCAATATACATCAAAATAATTCTAATTTTAAGTCAGATCAATATGAAAAATTAAATTAAAAGCTAGCAAGAAATAGAGAGTCTGCAAGAAATTCTAGAAAAAGAAAGAAAGTATACATTGAATTATTAGAACAGAAGGTATATTTATTATGTTAATATTTTTAGATATATATTAATAAATTGGTAATTTAAAACATTATTACTTATTGATATCATTATCAGTAGAAATCTGACTTTAAAAAAAGAAGATTTTTTTAATAATTAATACGAAATTTGATAATAAATTCCTATTTATTGATATGCAATTTTTAATTTCTTATTTTTTTATTTGGATTGCTCTATTTTTTATTTTATCATAGTTGTGTGTGTTTTTTTTTTTTTATTTTTTTTTTACTTTTTTACTTTTTTACTTTTTTACTTTTTTACTATATATTACATCATATTTAGATTACGTCACCTGGTAATATCTATTTATTAAGGTATAAATAAATAGAGTTTCCTTTATTGCAAAAGATATACAACAATAATATATATTATATGACTTATTTAAATAATATTTTACATAATAATTGACTATAAAAATTAAATGTCATAATATATTTATTTGATATCCAGTTTAATTAATTATATGTATATTAGGTAAACAATCTTACCGAAGAATTAGAAAAAACTAGAAAACACCTTGATTAGAGCAAAGAATATTTGAATAAAATGAATTCTCATAATTAAATTGTACGAATAAATTTTATATTTATATAATAGATGATAAAACAAATTAAAATGTATATTATTTTATATTAGCTTAATGGCTTTATTTTTGGACGATAATAATTATTTGAAAAATTAGAAAAATAAGTTAAATCTAATGTAGATGATAACGAATTAGGAGTTTTATTAGATTCACTTAGAGTAATAAAATTTTATTTTTGTATAATTTTATAAAATAAAATTATAAATTTATTTTTTTTAAGTTGCGTCTTGGTTCTACAGGAAAGGATAGAATTGCAGCTGTCAATCATTTTTTTAAACAGATGCTTGATATAAGTATACCTACTCATTTCAGATATTTATTATGGACAGCATCAGAGGGACATGATATTTTTTGCGAAAATATAGAAGATAAACTTAATCATTTAGAACACAAGTAAAATCAGATATAAAAAATTTAATTAAATTTTTATATAATTATATACAATAGATAATCTTGGAGGCATGAACTTATGAATTATTTAAATTTAAATGATAAATAAAAAAAAGGTTTGGGAAAATATTAAAAAAAATTTGCTTCAGAAAAAGCTAAATTAGAATAGTAATAAATTATTTTATAAATTCTATATTTACTATACTAGATATTAAATAATAAAAAAATATATAATTTAGATAAATTGAAAATTTCTTAGAGGCAAAAGAATAGATATAATAAAAAACACTATCTATAGAAAATTCTATAGATGATATTCGTACAATTATGACACCTATTTAATCAGCTAAATTTTTATTATTTCTAGAAAAAGTATATATATTAAAATTTATAAATTACTCTACCAATGTTTTAAATTTCGTATTTTTATAAAGAATAAATATAGAAAAGAAATTTCTAATTAAAATTTGTGGGTAGCTTTAAAAAAGAAAAATAATAACTTGGATGATGAAGAGGATGAAGATTATTTAAATTCTGAAACAGAATATACAAAAAAAAAAATATGTAGCAATGAAAATTAAGGAAAGTGAGTTTGCCAGCTAATATAATAATTGCATTTATACCTTCCATAAAACCTCCTTATAACTAATAATTACTAACTAATAAATATTTTTGTCTGTTAATAAAAATAAAAATAATATCAAATACAATATTAATATAACAATGATATTAATTTTCTAAATATATACACTTAATAGCATACTTAATATTACATATTTATTTTATTAAATATATGCTTTCATTTATATATTATACATATTCGATATATTTTCTGTTATAAAAAATTTGATTGAAACAATAAATTACAAAATCTTACCTAATATATATTATTTATTTAAACAGATAACCTACTGTTAATATTAATTGTTAAAATAAATTTTAACGATATTTTTACCGCTGGTACTTAAGCATCTCTAGTTTTTCTTTTTAATTAAAATTAATTAAAATAATTCATAAAATAAATTGTAAATAGCACTCTAAAAAAAAAAAAATAATATCAAAATTATTAACAAAACCAAACATTTTTAAATGTCAACCTAAATTGAACAAGGAGAAAGAGATAATAACTCCAGATTTTTTGGAAGAGATATCACTAATATTTAATTACAGAAAGATTAAAATCTTAAAACAGTAATTACAAACCAATAAACCTACCCGACTTCTAATCCTTATTATACTTATTTTTTTTTAATTATCCATGAATAATAAAAATTAACCTTTTAAAATTCAAAATTAAATTTAAATAATCAAAATTTTAGTAAATATCATTGAATGAAAATAATTTTTATGATATTGTTTTTTATATAAAATTTATGATAGAAAGATAGGGAAATAGAAACTGACTTTTTATTTATTTAGATTTTCTATATTAATTATAATTTTTATGATTTATAATTATTTAGAGATATAAAAGTACATCTAGAGCTCAAACTTAAATAATCTAACCCCAAATAAGAGTAAGAGGGATTTCGTAAAATGAAAAAACTTCACCTAATGCTTCTAATAATATGAGTCGAAACAAAATTATATCTAATAATCCCCTAGATGAAGAATTAGAAAGAATTGCAAAAGAAGATAAACACAATCCATCATTAATATCAGAATATTAAATTGCTATATTTGAGTATTTGAAAAATAACTAGGTATTAATTATATAACTATTCAATATTCCTTCTAATTAATATAATTTTAAAATATTTAGAAATCTATAACCAATCCTTAGTACATGGATAAATAAAACTAAATCAATGGAGTTATGAGAACTATATTAATAGATTGGTTAGTTTAGGTTCACATCAAATTTAAACTTTTAGATGAAACCCTCTTTTTAACAGTTAACTTAATAGATAAATTTCTGGAAAAATAACAAGTTTCCATGAACAATTTATAATTAGTGGGTATCACATCCTTATTTATGGCATCTAAAATTGAAGAAATATACCCCCCTCATATTAGAGATTTTGTTGAAGTTACAGATAGAACATATAGTAAATTTGACATTTTTAACATGGAAGGATAAATATGTAAAGTTCTGAACTTTGAATTCTGCATTCCTTCTTCGTTGGTTTTTTTGAATAGATATGCAAGATTAGAAAATGAAATGTCTTCATACAATTCTTAAAGCTATTTTTTGGCTAGGTAGTTTATTTAAATTATTAATAAAATATATTATATTTTTAATTAAATTTATTTTATTTCGTTTAGATATTTATTGGAATTAAGTTTCATAGACTAGCAGTTTTTAAAATATTCTTAAGCGAATATAGCTTGCAGTGCAATTTATCTAGCTAATAAAATTTGCAACAAATAAAAATGCTGGAATGAAGTATAGTAACACCATTCTGATTTAACAGAAAAGCAACTTAGAATGTGCTCTAAAGATCTCTTTGTTTTACTATAAAAAATGCAAAGCAAAGGAATTAAAGAAGAATCTATAAAAAAAAAATTTAAATAAAAAAAATTTATGGAAGTGGCTAAATTATAAATAGAATAAGTCAAAAACAATGAAGCAAATAGCAATATTTGAGAAGCATGTGATAAATTAATTATGTATACATTCAAAAACTATTAAAAAAACAATTTTTTTCTATATTTAAAATATAAATTAATTAATTTATAAAAGTATTTTTAAATATATATATAAACAATTAATTATTTGAACATATAATGCATCATATATAATGTAAAACAAATTTGAGATAAAGTTTTTTAAATATTTTAATAACTTTCTGTTTAATATAAATATTTTAGTGTATTCTATTTTAACCCTACTTTGCAATTGATTTACTATTTATTGTTTTTCACACTAGAATTATTAATTCATAACAATTATAAAATAAATTTATTTTTTTAATTTATTCGGGCAGTAAAATAAAATTAAAATTATTTTATTATCATTCAAAAATTAAATATATTAAAGAATTAGAAATAAAAAAATATTATCAAGCTAATAATAAATTTGTATAATCCAATTATGAAAGAAAATTAATGGAAAACAAGTGATATGTATTTAGCTCTTGCAACTCAAGAATTGAGATAATAAACTTTAAAAATTTTAAATAATATTTAAAAATAACCAAAGACTCTAAACTTTATTTTGCCTAAAAAATCTAATAATACTAATAATTAAAATCGTTAATATCAAAAGCAGAATAAAAGTAATATTTTACTTTATAGTAGCTAGAAAAAATGTTCAGATGACTAAAATAAGCATGAAGATAAGTAATAAACCTAAACTAATCAATAATTATCTGATTATTTAGATAAGGATAATCTAATAAAAGAAAATAATGAATTAAAATAAAGGAATATGGATCTAAGTAATAATTTAATTTATAAATTTAATAAGTTATTTTAATTTACTATAATTAATATATTATTTAAATTAGTAATTTAAAATCAAGAATTATGATATGTTATTGAAAAATTAAATANAAAAATAGAAATTTTATCTTCTGATTTAGAAGATATTAAAAAAAAAAATATTTCATTCCAAGTTGAATTACAATTAAAAGATTCCGATAATAAATAAAATTTTTAAGAAATAGTTAAGGAATAAGAAGAAATTTATTAACAATTACTTCAAAAAGAAATGCAATTAATGTCTTTTGATATGGAAAAAGAAATTTCTTAATTATAAAAATAAATAGTAGAACTTAAGAAAGAAAATAATGAATTATCAAAATCATAACATTCTAGATCGTTTCTTGACAGTAAAATTTAAATCATTAAAATCTAAATTTTAATTATTACTTTTTTAATATCTAGGCACTAGTAATTTAACATTCATATCTTAAGGATAATATCAAAAGTCTTAAAATTAGTAAAATGAACCTATACTTAATTTACTATTATAATAAGAGATGAAAAACAGTAATTATGAAAGGAAAATATAATAGAAAGATGGTATTCAATCCAGAAGTTAATCTTAAAAATAAATATCTCTCAAAACTAATCATAAAAATAGAAAACCTAATTATTCTGCTTAGAATTCCCCTCGAAATTGTTCAAATAGCTAATAATATTAAATTGATATAAGATAAAAAAAAAATTAATATCTTAATTACTCCTAATTAGACAATTCAGATATAAATTTACAAAATGTATAGTCTAATTATGAAATAAATAGTGGATTTTATTATAAACAGTTAGTATAAATACTATAAAATTTGTTTGGAGTTTCTCATTGCAAAGATTTAATTACTGTAGCAAAGAAAGCTTAGAAGATAATAGCTAAAATACTGCCTGAAATGGAAAAAATTTTATTAGGTATTTGCTAAATAATATTTTAAAATAAGTGTTAATATGATATCATGAATATAATACCTATACTAAAATCCCATTTTACCAATAATTCATAAAAATATTTAACATAGTAACATATAAATAATTGAAAGATTATATTATTATAAATATATAGTTATTAAATAATTTCATTAAAAATAAAATGTCTAAAATAAATTCGTATTTTCTTAAAATAATAATACTTAAAATGGGGTTGGGGTTGGGGTTGGGGTTGGGGTTGGGGTTGGGGTTGGGGTTGGGGTTGGGGTTGGGGTTGGGGTTGGGGTTGGGGTTGGGGTTGGGGTTGGGGTTGGGGTTGGGGTTGGGGTTGGGGTTGGGGTTGGGGTTGGGGTTGGGGTTGGGGTTGGGG
>JAWVGU010000174.1:0-16057 GCA_037039885.1 Miamiensis avidus
CCGGGGTTTGAGTTTCCAGGAGCATTATTATTGTTGTCAGATGATTTATCTTTTAAATAACAAATTCCATTTTGTTTTCATGGGTTCAGGACAAAAATCAACACAATTGTTTATTTTAATCATTTCATATTTAGCTTTTCCTTATTCACATACTTACAAGTACTTCCATTATTACACGAACCACATCCAGACATGCACTTTTAGCAGAGAGAAGAACTGTTGTTTTTTATATTTTCCTTCTTCACATGTACTACAAGAACTGGCGTTAGAACATGTTAAACAAGAAGACTATGAATATAAATTTTTTAATTATATTTATTTCGTTCGTCAATCAAATAAATGAATAAACAAAATGCTTACGTCGCAACTTTAGCAAACTTTTTACGAATCAGAAAACATTTAGCTGGGCAACTGTCCAAACACTAGGTAATAGAAATACTTTTTTCATACTTATACTTTACAGCTTCACAAGTCAGACAACTGATTTCATTTCACAAGTACCACATCCAGCTTTGCAAGGTTAACATATTTTTTAGCCATCCTAAAATGATATTGTATAAAATGTAACTATTATATATACTAAAGCAGCAATATAATATTATTATTACAGGATAATATTGATAGGACAACTTGTCTGGCATTATCCATTGTAATAAACTTGAGAAGAAGTGCATTGTATACATTCTTTAAATGCAGGCTACAAAATTGATCCAGGAGGACAATTTTTACTGTTCAAACATGTTCCATCTTTAACATAGTTGTTATTTGCACATGGAATGGAGCAATCAGAACCTGCAAATCCTTCACTGCAGTGGCATTTTTTAGCAAAACAATATCCATTCTAACTGCAATAGTTTTTGCAAGGAGTAGGGTAAGTGTTGCAAAATCCATTCCAATCTTAGGGTCCATTTACATATCCTTTGAGACTATTAGGTAAAAATATAGAAAATAATAATACAACTGATAAATTATTATTATATTTTTATAGTGTTACAATTAATTTGATCTTTAGGAAGCACATCTATTTTGTTGCTTTTTTATCAATTGAATATTTTTCCCAGCCAAAAATACATCAATTCCTCCATCACTAGTGCATTCATACTTGAAGCATCGAACATCTTTAAAAGTATGTTATGATAACTTGGTGGAAATAAGATTACTGTCAAAACATCTGCTTTACTACAAGTCAAAGAAATTTCCAGTGTATTAATCATTGTTCCGGCGTTAGATGGATTAATGCATTACTTGGTAACAATTAAAATATTTAAAAATTATATAAAAAAACAAGCATTCTTCATAACAATAATAATTAGGTTACAAGTTTGTGATTAAATTCCCATGCTGCAGTTGTCAGCAAAAACATCTTATTTGTAGGACTTATTTTTATTCCAGTGGAATGATAGAAATTACAATGGTATTCGGAATCGTTAAATTCAGGAAATTATTATCGCAACTTTCTAAGAATTCGCATCCTCTTCCTTTCCCCAATCGATTTCATCTACACTTTCATATGAAGGCTGGTACCATCCAGAGTCTTCTAGCAAGGCAAAAGTAAATTTAGAGTATACAGCATCGTGAGAAATAGCACTGGCTGTCATATATTCATTTCCAGAATAACTCGCTCCCAATGAGAACCAGCTGATCCGCTACCTCCATATTCTTCAAGTTGCATGCCTTCAGCTGTAGGACATCCTTTTCAAAAATTTATAAGTATTTTATTTATTATACTTCTTTTTCCATATATCATTTTTACCATAGTGTTCTCTGGCAAGTTAACGTACTTTAGGAGAAGTCAATATATTTGATTCAGTTCCTCTTATTGTCTTTTTAATAATTGGTATATTAGTCTATCCATAGGGTTGATTTGTTGAGGGTTGATCCAAAATTAGTATAGACTGATGAAAAAGCTAAGATATGAGTTATTTCATGTAGAGTAGTTTCTAAATTGTCTTCGAATTCTCCATTATCATTTATTTTCTGAATAGTTTTAAATTGAGTAAATAAGTAATTAAATAATTTACTTTCATTGTTAATAAAAATAATATTTTACAGATGTGTCGAAATTAGCTAAATTAAAATCTACTCTTCCAAAAATAGGTCTTTTGTTACTTGCCTAATTATTTTAATATATATTAAATTAGTATTTCTAAATTTAAAATATATAGTTAGAAATTTACTTAATTAACACATGCTCCAGCAGTTGCTAAAGCATTTTTACTACCATCATTGCTAGTTTTAACATAAATGTGGAGATCAGAATTTGCAATTCCTGTTGTTTTATCAGAAGAAGGGATATTTAAATCTATACAAGTTGTTCCTGTAGCCTTGATATTAGACTAAGCCCTTATTACCTTTAAAGTTTAAAAAATAAAAATTAGTTTCTAATTTCCAATTAATACTATTTCCAATTAATTAATTAGTAAATTAATATAATAAAAGAATAATATAAATATATTATTGAAATTTAATTTTCGAGTTTAGATGAGATTAAAGTTATTAAAAAAAATAAATTCTAAAGTAGCTTATGAACAAATTTTTAGAAGTAAAATGAATTAGAATTAAAAATTGGAATATACAAATATGCTGAAAAATGAGTATTTTTAAAATAAAAGTATAATATTATCGTAATAGAAATTTAAATTCTATACGATTAAACAATATTCTATATGATTTTAAAATAACCATTCTAGTACTAAATTTAAATATTTACTTTGAGATTTTCAGTAAAAAATTATCCAGCTAATTATACTAGTTTTTAATATAATTTCTTGTACTGGCATCAACAGAACTTAAAAGACTGAAATCAAATGTTATTCTTATAGGTTCTTAAGTGTTTAGATTTCTTCCAGAGCTGATATTAATTTTTTTAATTTATTTATAGTAGAATTGGATTTATAAGTAAATGAAAAAATATATTATACTTTGTAGACAAGTCTTCATAATCACTTGTAGCTATACTGTAATTTAAGTCATTATGATTACATTCAGATTTTGAAGCACATAAATATATAGCTAAAGATAGTAAAATAGATTCTAAAATGTAATTATTACATTATTTATATTATAAAGGCTTTAGAATTTATTTTTATGCATTTTAACCTATAATTACTTTTAATCTAAATTATAAAATTTCATTATGTGCACTATACTAATAAAATTATATTAGTATATCACAATAATGAAAACTTAAAAAGAATAAAAGTAAATAAAAATAAAATAAAAAAAAAAATCAAGAAAAAATAATGTAAAATTACATTTTAAAATCTATTTTACTATCTTTAGCTATATATTTATGTGCTTCAAAATCTGAATGTAATCATAATGACTTAAATTACAGTATAGCTACAAGTGATTATGAAGACTTGTCTACAAAGTATAATATATTTTTTCATTTACTTATAAATCCAAATTCTACTATAAATAAATTAAAAAAATATTAATATCAGCTCTGGAAGAAATCTAAACACTTAAGAACCTATAAGAATAACATTTGATTTCAGTCTTTTAAGTTCTGTTGATGCCAGTACAAGAAATTATATTAAAAAACTAGTATAATTAGCTGGATAATTTTTTACTGAAAATCTCAAAGTAAATATTTTAAATTTAGTACTAAGAAATGGTTATTTTAAAATCATATAGAATATTGTTTAATCGTATAGAATTTAAAATTTCTATTACGATAATATTATACTTTTATTTTAAAAATACTCAATTTTTCAGCATATTTGTATATTCCAATTTTTAAATTCTAATTCATTTTACTTCTAAAAAATTTGTTCATAAGCTACTTTAGAATTTATTTTTTTTAATAACTTTAATCTCATCTAAACTCGAAAATTAAATTTCAATAATATATTTATATTTATTCTTTTATTATATTAATTTACTAATTAATTAATTGGAAATAGTATTAATTGGAAAATTAGAAACTAATTTTTATTTTTTTAAACTTTAAAGGTAATAAGGGCTTAGTCTAATATCAAGGCTACAGGAACAACTTGTATAGATTTAAATATCCCTTCTTCTGATAAAACAACAGGAATTGCAAATTCTGATCTCCACATTTATGTTAAAACTAGCAATGATGGTAGTAAAAATGCTTTAGCAACTGCTGGAGCATGTGTTAATTAAGTAAATTTCTAACTATATATTTTAAATTTAGAAATACTAATTTAATATATATTAAAATAATTAGGCAAGTAACAAAAGACCTATTTTTGGAAGAGTAGATTTTAATTTAGCTAATTTCGACACATCTGTAAAATATTATTTTTATTAACAATGAAAGTAGAATTATTTAATTACTTATTTACTCAATTTAAAACTATTCAGAAAATAAATGATAATGGAGAATTCGAAGACAATTTAGAAACTACTCTACATGAAATAACTCATATCTTAGCTTTTTCATCAGGTCTATACTAATTTTGGATCAACCCTCAAACAAATCAACCCTATGGATAGACTAATATACCAATTATTAAAAAGACAATAAGAGGAACTGAATCAAATATATTGACTTCTCCTAAAGTACGTTAACTTGCCAGAGAACACTATGGTAAAAAATGATATATGGAAAAAAGAAGTATAATAAATAAAATACTTATAAATTTTTGAAAAGGATGTCCTACAGCTGAAGGCATGCAACTTGAAGAATATGGAGGTAGCGGATCAGCTGGTTCTCATTGGGAGCGAGTTATTCTGGAAAATGAATATATGACAGCCAGTGCTATTTCTCACGATGCTGTATACTCTAAATTTACTTTTGCCTTGCTAGAAGACTCTGGATGGTACCAGCCTTCATATGAAAGTGTAGATGAAATCGATTGGGGGAAAGGAAGAGGATGCGAATTCTTAGAAAGTTGCGATAATAAATTTCCTGAATTTAACGATTCCGAATACCATTGTAATTTCTATCATTCCACTGGAATAAAAATAAGTCCTACAAATAAAGATGTTTTTGCTGACAACTGCAGCATGGGAATTTTAATCACAAACTTGTAACCTAATTATTATTGTTATGAAGAATGCTTGTTTTTTTATATAATTTTTAAATATTTTAATTGTTACCAAAGTAATTGCATTAATCCATCTAACGCCGGGAACAATGATTAATACACTGGAAATTTCTTTGACTTGTAGTAAAGCAGATGTTTTGACAGTAATCTTATTTCCACCAAGTTATCATAACATACTTTTAAAGATGTTCGATGCTTCAAGTATGAATGCACTAGTGATGGAGGAATTGATGTATTTTTGGCTGGGGAAAAATATTCAATTGATAAATAAAGCAACAAAATAGATGTGCTTCCTAAAGGATCAAATTAATTGTAACACTATAAAAATATATAATAATAATTTATCAGTTGTATTATTATTTTCTATATTTTTACCTAATAGTCTCAAAGGATATGTAAATGGACCCTAAGATTGGAATGGATTTTGCAACACTTACCCTACTCCTTGCAAAAACTATTGCAGTTAGAATGGATATTGTTTTGCTAAAAAATGCCACTGCAGTGAAGGATTTGCAGGTTCTGATTGCTCCATTCCATGTGCAAATAACAACTATGTTAAAGATGGAACATGTTTGAACAGTAAAAATTGTCCTCCTGGATCAATTTTGTAGCCTGCATTTAAAGAATGTATACAATGCACTTCTTCTCAAGTTTATTACAATGGATAATGCCAGACAAGTTGTCCTATCAAATATTATCCTGTAATAATAATATTAATATTGCTGCTTTAGTATATATAATAGTTACATTTTATACAATATCATTTTAGGATGGCTAAAAAATATGTTAACCTTGCAAAGCTGGATGTGGTACTTGTGAAAATGGAAATCAGTTGTCTGACTTGTGAAGCTGTAAAGTATAAGTATGAAAAAAGTATTTCTATTACCTAGTGTTTGGACAGTTGCCCAGCTAAAATGTTTTCTGATTCGTAAAAAGTTTGCTAAAGTTGCGACGTAAGCATTTTGTTTATTCATTTATTTGATTGACGAACGAAATAAATATAATTAAAAAATTTATATTCATAGTCTTCTTGTTTAACATGTTCTAACGCCAGTTCTTGTAGTACATGTGAAGAAGGAAAATATACAACAGGTTCTTCTCTCTGCTAAAAGTGCATGTCTGGATGTGGTTCGTGTAATAATGGAAGTACTTGTAAGTAATGTGAATAAGGAAAAGCTAAATATGAAAATGATTAAAAATAAACAAGTTGTGTTGATTTTTGTCCTGAAACCCATGAAAACAAAAATGGAATTTGTTATTTAAAAGATAAATCATCTGACAACAATAATAATGCTCCTGGAAACTCAAACCCCGGGAAAGAAAATACAACAAAATTAGTTTCAAAAATTTTAAATTTTGGATTGATAATAAGTATTGCTTTAATATAATTCTTGTTCTGAATTTGACTCATATATATAATATTTATCCTAAATAATAAAAAATATATGAATAAAAATTTATTATTTTTATAATTTCTCTTTCATTCCCAGTATAAATAATCCAAATTATAAATAAAAATAAAAAATATAATTATTGTTAGAAATATATTATATATAATACTAAAATATGAGATTTTAAATTTAAAATGCCGCATATTTTTCCTACAATATATTATTTATTATTAAATAATATAATATCAATTAATTATAAAATGATAAATTGTTTTCATATTTTTAGTAGAGTTTTTTTAATTATTAATCTGTATACAAAATATTCATTTTAAAAAATCATTATTTTCTATTCTTTTCTGGATTCAAAAATTTACTTTATAAAAAAATTAATATCCAAGCTAATAATAATTAATTATTGAGAGCTTTAATTTACAAATCTTGTGAATTTATTTAGGATATCCTTATGTATCACTAAATAATATTGAATATAATGTTTAAAATATTAGAACGATGTATGTCTTAAAAACATTCCAAAATTATTCAAAAAGATATATAAAAGTTTTTTATAATTTTAATGATAAATATATGTAATAGCAACTAATGAGACAATAAATTCTAAAACATTAAATAAAACTCACTAAAAACTACCAATTACCTTATGAAAAATAAGAAATAATTTATAAGTTTGATCAATAGTAAAACTAAAGATATGGAAATTAATGCATATACATCCATATTCATCCATGATGAAATTTTAATTATTACAAGAAATATAATTATAAACAAATATAAATTTTAAAAAAGTAATTAGAATAAATGCAAAACTATGTAGTACAAGATACATTAAGTAATATACAATTTTAATATGAAAAATTGTTTTTCACCATTTAAATGCTAATTTAAATTCTGTTTAGGGGATGAATACTACTAATATTGAAATTATCTGGTTTTTATATCAGAAGTATTTAAGTATTAAAAGTAGTAACATTATTTCTATTGGGTAATGGTTGTGTGATGTATTTTCACAAAACTAAATATATATAAAAATTATGTTAGAATTAAATATTTACTTTTATAGTGTACAAAAATTAGACAAAAATTCTAAAATTTAATGAAAATTTTATTATTCTCATTATATTTATTCATTTTCCCCTTGTGCTCTTGTGCAATAGGATGTTTTAACAAGCTTGTTATTCAGAATATTTTCCCCTATAATTTGCAGAATTTCTGGGGTCAGGTATAATAATAAATTGGAATATAGAAATTTTTTATTATGTTTTCAAAATTTTAGGTTAGAAAGACTTTAATACAGTACCAAACTAGCAGGAAAAACCTTTTTATGATTTAAGTATTCGTTCTTTTATTAAATCAACTTGAACATTTTATTCTTTTTTATCATATTTTAAAAATCTAATATCATGGTAGTAAAGGTGAATATAAATTGCATTAGAGTGAGATAATTAAATATAATTCTAAACTTAATCCTAAAAAATATTAATGTTAATTGAACATGAAAAGAACTAACCATATTACTAAATTTTAAAAATTAAAGTTATATAATGCATTAGATTAATACATATATATAATATTAATTGATTATTTAGAGTGTATTAAGAGGATAATTAAAATTAGTATGCTTGATAATTATGATGAAGCCTGAATAAGCATATTTAGACAGGTAGAAAAAATAATGAATATTATTTGAAATTCGTTTAATATAAGTTATATATTTTTTTATTAATTTTTCCCAATTTTTTGTAAATTTTGATTTAAAATTATTTCGAATTTAGAAATAAGAATATTTTTCGAAGTATTAACTGGAACAATTAGAATTTTAGCATTATTTCATCTAAACTGTATGGTATTGATTAATAATATTTTAGAGTTCTCTATTGATAATTAGAATTAAGAAAATAAAATAAGGTCTGATATATGAATTTCATAATAAAAGTTTATTTTTCCCAGTATTTGCATAATATAAATAGAATAAAAAGTATAATCTTAAAACTTAAATTATATAATTTTTATAGAATTATACGAAAGCAAATTATATTTTGAATAAAAATAGTTTTCATCATGAAATAAATATAATTTTTTCTATTAAATTAGGTTACAAAAATTATAGCTTGTCATTTATATACTTCTTATATGATATATGATAGCATTAATGTTTAAAATAAAATATAAAATTTCTTAATTATTTTTATTACAATAAATTAAACATATAAATAGCCGATTAGAATATAAAATATTTCCATATTAGAGTTTGATAAACATAGAATATTCCATTATATAAGTTTTAATTATATTTTTACTGATTTTTTTTGTTTATATAATTTTATTATTTATATTTTTGCATCATGTAAAATATTATCATTTCCATAAATTAATAAAGCCGTTATTATAAATATATTTTAATGCTTTTTTTATCATTGCACTCTACATTATACAAGGGATAATATTTATTATAACTTTTATATTATCACTATACAATATTATAAATTAATGTTTATCTAAAATAATTATGGTATCATTGTTATATTATACATTTTCGACTGTATAATTGTCTGATTTTTAAAATAAATATTTATTATTATTTAATTATATTGTATAAACTCTAGAATTTATTTTATGCATGTAAAACCCAAAACTATTAAATCTGAATTATAAAATTTAATTGTATTAATAAAAAGATTATATAGGTAAATCTCATTAATGAAAACTTAATAAAAAAAATAAAAGTAAATAAAAATAAAATTTAAAAAAAAAAAATAAGAAAAAATAATGTAAATATTCATTATAAAATCTATTTTGCTATATTTAGCTATATATTTATGTGCTTCAAAATCTGAATGTAATCATAATGACTTAAGTTACAGTATAGCAACAAGTGATTATGAAGACTTGTCTACAAAGTATAATAAATTTTTCATTTACTTATAAATCCAAATTATACCTATTTTAAATATAAAAATGTTAATATAAGCTCTGGAAGAAATCTAAACACTTACGAACCTATAAGAATAACATTTGATTTCAGTCTTTTAAGTTCTGTTGATGCCAGTAAAAGAAATTATATTAAAAAACTAGTATAATTAGCTGGATAATTTTTTACAGAAAATCTCAAAGTAAATAATTTAATTTTAGTATTATTAACGACGAAATAAAATTACAATTTATAAAATTTTATAAATAGCTTTTATTATTTTATCAACACAATGTTCTTACAAAATTATTTATTTTTTCTTAAAAAAAATGATTAATTCATAAATATATATTTAAAATATATGATTTTTAGATCTGTTTTTAAAAAAAAAATTAATGTTTTGAAATTAATAGTCAAAATTAATGGATGATAATTAACATATAAATATCATTAAATTAAAGTATATAATAGATGCCTTTTAAATTCTTAAAATATCTAGCATTAAAATTTAAATTTATATTTTTATTTTAGTATTTTTATTTTTTTAAACTTTAAAGGTAATAAGGGCTTAGTCTAATATCAAGGCTACAGGAACAACTTGTATAGACTTAAATATCCCTTCTTCTGATAAAACAACAGGAATTGCAAATTCTGATATCCACATTTATGTCAAAACTAGCAATGATGATAGTAAAAATACTATAGCAACTGCTGGAGCATGTGTTATTTAAGTATATTTCTAACTATATATTTTAAATTTAGATATACTAATTTAATATATTAAAATACTTAGACAAGGAACAAAAGACCTATTTTTGGAAAAGTAGATTTTAATTTAGCTAATTTCAACACATCTGTAAAATATTATTTTTATAAACAATGAAAGTAGAATTATTTAATTACTTATTTATTCAATTTAAAACTATTCAGAAAATAAATGATAATGGAAAATTCGAAGACAATTTAGAAACTACTCTACATGAAATAACTCATATCTTAGCTTTTTCATCACGTCTATACAAATACTGGATCAACCCTCAAACAAATCAACCCTATGGATAGACTAATATACCAATTATTAAAAAGACAATAAGAGGAACTGAATCAAATATATTGACTTCTCCTAAAGTACGTTAACTTGCCAGAGAACACTATGGTAAAAAATGATATATGGAAAAAAGAAGTATAATAATTAAAATACTTATAAATTTTTGAAAAGGATGTCCTACAGCTGAAGGTATGCAACTTGAGGAATATGGAGGTAGTGGATCAGCTGGTTCTCATTGGGAGCGAGTTATTCTGGAAAATGAATATATGACAGCCAGTGCTATTTCTCACGATGCTGTATACTCTAAATTTACTTTTGCCTTGCTAGAAGACTCTGGATGGTACCAACCTTCATATGAAAGTGTAGATGAAATCGATTGGGGGAAAGGAAGAGGATGCGAATTCTTAGAAAGTTGCGATAATAAATTTCCTGAATTTAACGATTCCGAATACCATTGTAATTTCTATCATTCCACTGGAATAAAAATAAGGACTAAAAAAAAAGATGTTTTTGCTGACAACTGTAATATTGGAATTAAAGTCACAAAATAGTAACCTAATTATTATTGTTATGAAGAATGCTTGTTTTTTTATATAATTTTTAAATATTTTAATTTTTACCAAAGTAATTGCATTAATCCATCTAACGCCGGGAAAAATGATTAATACACTGGAAATTTCTTTGATTTGTAGTAAAGCAGATGTTTTGACAGTAATCTTATTTCCACCAAGTTATCATAACATACTTTTAAAGATGTTCGATGCTTCAAGTATGAATGCACTAGTGATGGAGGTATTGATGTATTTTTGGCTGGGGAAAAATATTCAATTGATAAATAAAGCAACAAAATAGATGTGCTTCCTAAAGGATTAAATTAATTGTAATACTATAAAAAATATATAATAATAATTTATCAGTTGTGTTGTATAGTTATTTTCAATATTTTTACCTAATAGTCTCAAAGGATACGTAAATGGACCCCAAGATTGGAATGGATTTTGCAACACTTACCCTACTCCTTGCAAAAACTATTGCAGTTAGAATGGATATTGTTTTGCTAAAAAATGCCACTGCAGTGAAGGATTTGCAGGTTCTGATTGCTCCATTCCATGTGCCAATAACAACTATGTTAAAGATGGAACATGTTTGAACAGTAAAAATTGTCCTGCTGGATCAATTTTGTAGCCTGCATTTAAAGAATGTGTACAATGCACTTCTTCTCAAGTTTATTACAATGGATAATGCCAGACAAGTTGTCCTTACAAATATTATCCTGTAATAATAATACTAATATTACTGCTTTAGTATATATAATAGTTACATTTTATACAATATCATTTTAGGATGGCTAAAAAATATGTTAACCCTGCAAAGCTGGATGTGGAACTTGTGAAAATGAAATTAGTTGTCTGACTTGTGAAGTTGGACAGTATAAATATGAGAAAAGTCCCTCTCTTGTTATGTGTTTGGTCAGTTGCCCAGCTAAAATGTTTTCTGATTCATAAAAAGTTTGCTAAAATTGCGATGTAAATATTTTGTTTATTCATTTTTTTATTAACAAGCGAATTATAACTAATTTTAAAATTTATATTCATAGTCTTCTTGTTTAACATGTTCTAACGCCAGTTCTTGTAGTACATGTGAAGAAGGAAAATATACAACAGGTTCTTCTCTCTGCTAAAAGTGCATGTCTGGATGTGGTTCGTGTAATAATGGAAGTACTTGTAAGTAATGTGAATAAGGAAAAGCTAAATATGAAAATGATTAAAAATAAACAACTTGCGTTGATTCATGTCCTGAAACCCATGAAAACAAAAATGGAATTTGTTATTTAAAAGATAAATCATCTGACAACAATAATAATGCTCCTGGAAACTCAAAACCCCGGGAAAGAAAATACAACAAAATTAGTTTCAAAAATTTTAAATTTTGGATTGATAATAAGTATTGCTTTAATATAATTCTTGTTCTGAATTTGACTCATATATATAATATTTATCCTAAATAATAAAAAATATATGAATAAAAATTTATTATTTTTATAATTTCTCTTTCATTCCCAGTATAAATAATCCAAATTATAAATAAAAATAAAAAATATAATTATTGTTAGAAATATATTATATATAATACTAAAATATGAGATTTTAAATTTAAAATGCCGCATATTTTTCCTACAATATATTATTTATTATTAAATAATATAATATCAATTAATTATAAAATGATAAATTGTTTTCATATTTTTAGTAGAGTTTTTTTAATTATTAATCTGTATACAAAATATTCATTTTAAAAAATCATTATTTTCTATTCTTTTCTGGATTCAAAAATTTACTTTATAAAAAAATTAATATCCAAGCTAATAAGAGCTTTAATTTACAAATCTTGTGAATTTATTTAGGATATCCTTATGTATCACTAAATAATATTGAATATAATATTTAAAATATTTATATGTTAAAAACATTCCAAAAAAGTTCAAAATGATATATAAAGATGTTTTAAAATTTTAATGATATATTTATGCAATAGCAACTAATGAGACAATAAACTCTAAAACATTAAATAAAACTCATGAGTTTGCACATATAAAATATGATATTCAAATGAACAATACATAGCAACAATAAAAAATGCATATACACTAAAAACTACCAATTACTATATGAAAAATAAATAAATAATTTGTAAGTTTGATCAATAGTAAAAGTAATGATATGGAAATTAATGCAAATACATCCCTGAGGAAATTTTATATATTACCAGAAATAGAATTATAAACAAATATAAATTTAAAAAAAAGTAATTAGAATAAATTCCAAACTATATAGTACTAGATACATTAAGTAATATACAATTTTAATATGAAAAATTGTTTTTCACAATTTAAATATTAATTTAAATTCTATTTTGGGGATGAATCCTTCTAATATTGAAATTATCTGGTTTTTATATCAGAAGTATTTAAGTATTAAAAGTAGTAAACATTGTTTCTATTGGGTAATAGTTATGTGATGTATTTTCACAAAACTAAATATATATAAAAATTATGTTAGAGTTCACTATTTACTTATTTTGTGTGCTAAAATTAGGCAATAATTCTAAAATTTAATGAAAATTATATTATCCTCTTTATATTTATTCATATTCCTTTGTTCTCTTGTGCAATAAGATGTTTTAACAAGCATGTTATTCAGAAAATTTTTCCCTAGAATTTGCAGAATTTCTGGGATCAGCTATAATAATAAATTGGAATATCAGATTAATTGGAAATATAGAAATTCTTTATTATCTTTTCAAAAAATTTTAGGTTGGTAACATTTAATACAGTACCAAAGTTTCAGGAATAACTTTTTTATTATTAAGTATTCCTTCTTTTATCAAATCAACTTGAACATTTTATTCTTTTTTATCATATTTTAAAAATCTAACATCATGGTAGTAAAGGTGAATATAAATTGCATTAGATTGAGATAATTAAATATAATTCTAAACTTAATCCTAAAAAAAATTAATGTTAATTGAACATGAAAAGAATTAACCATATTACTAAATTTTGAATATTAAAGTTATATAATGCATTAGATTAATATATATATATAATTCTAATATTAATTGATTATTTATAGTTTTTTAAGAGGACAATTAAAATTTGTGTGCTTGATAATTATGATGAAGTGTAAATATTTAAAACAACCTGAATAAGCATATTTAGACAGGTGGAAAATAAAATTAATATTATTTGAAATTCGTTTAATATTAGTTATATTCATTTTTATCAATTTTTCCCAATTTTTTAGAAAATTTTGATTTAAAAGTTTTTCGAATATAGAAATAAGAATATTTTTCAAAGTATTTTACTGGAACGATTGGAATTTTAGTATTATTACCTCTAAAGAGTATGGTAATGATTTATATTATTTTAGAGTTCTTTATTGATAATTAGAATTAAGTAAATAAAATAAGGTCTAATATGTGAATTCCATAATAAAAGTTTATTTTTCCCAGTATTTACACAATATCAACAGAATAAAAAGTATAATCTTAAAACTTAAATTATAAAATTGTTATAGAATTATACCTGCAAATTATATTTTGAACAACAAAAGTTTTCAACATAAAATATCTAGGATACAAAAATCTATCTTATTAAGATATGATAATATAACAAAATTTTTTTATATTTTTAATATGTAGCTTTTTAGTAAATGTATATATAGCTTGTTATTTTTATACCTATTATATGATATTTGATAGCATTAATGTTTAAAATAAAATATTAAATTTCATAAATTATTTTTTATTACAATAAATTAAACATATAAATAGCCAATTAGAATATAAAATATTTCCATATTAGAGTATAATAAACATAGAATATTCCATTATATAAGTTTTAATTATATTTTTACTGATTTTCCTTGTTTTAATAAATCTGTTATTTATATTTTTGCAGCATGTAAATATATGATCATTTCCATAAATTAATAAAGCCATCATTATAAATAATTTTAATGTTATTTTATCATTACATTCTACATTATATAAGGGATATTATATTTATTATAACTTTTATATTATCACAAAACAATTTTATAAATTTATGTTTATCTAAAATAATTATGACTGTATAATTGTCTGATTGGTAAAATAAATATTTATTATATAAACTCTAGAATTAATTTTTATGCATGTAAAATCTAAAACTATTAAATCTGAATTATAAAATTTAATTAAGTTAATAAAAAGATTATATAAGTTCATCTCAATAATGAAAACTTAATAGAAAAAATAAAAGATAAAAAAAAAATAAGAAGAATATAATTAATAAAGAAAAAATAATGTAATCTTTCATTTTAAAATCGATTTTGCTATCTTTAGCTATATATTTATGTGCTTCAAAATCTGATTGCAATCATAATGATTTAATTTACGGTATAGCTACAAGTGATTATGAAGACTTGTCAACAAAGTATAATATACTATTTTATTATCTATAAATCAAAATTCTACCTATTATAAATATAAAAATGTTAATATCAGCTCTGGAAGAAACTTAAACACTTATGAACATATAAGAATAACTTATGATTTCAGTCTTTTAAGTTCTGTTGGTGCCAGCACAAGAAATTATATTTAAAAACTAGTATAATTAGCTGGATAATTTTTTACAGAAAATCTCAAAGTAAATAATTTAATTTTAATATTAATAGCGTCGAAATAATATTTCAATTTATAAAATTTTCAAAAAATTTCATTTTGTTATATATTTTTTTTTTTTTGAGCATTTTTTATTTAATACTTTTATTATTATTTTTTAAACACAATATTCTTTTTTTTTCAAAATTAATTATTTTTTTCTAAAAAAAAACGATTAATTCATAACTATAAATATAAAACATATAATTTTTAGATCTTTTTTTTGAAAAAAAAAAAATATTATTTTTAAATTGATAGTCAAAATTTATGAATAAAATTAAAAAATAAATATCATAAAATTAAAGCATACTATAGATGAATTATAAATTTTTAAAATATCTAGCATTAAAATTTGTTATACCAAAAATAAGGTTTTATAATAATCATATAGAATTTTATATTTATAGGATTATACTATTATACTTTTATTTTAAAATAACTCAGTATTTTCATCATATTTGTATTCCAATTA
>JAWVGU010000175.1:0-11334 GCA_037039885.1 Miamiensis avidus
CAAGAAACTAAAACTTATTATCACTGTATAAAGATGGGGCATTCTTATATATACATAAAAGTAATTTATGCAGTGTTTAAATTAAATAAGATATGTGTTTAGGTTCAATCAGCGTAAATGCATATCCTTTTGATAAGATTGCTAAGTAGATTAGCTATATATAATAAGGTTTTGTCTCACAAAGAAAATTATATGATTTATAATTATCCAAATTGTCCCTTTTAGTGCGAAACCTATGAAATATTAGAGGGACTAAAAGTGTCTAGAAAATTTATAAAACAAATAAGTTAATAAATAACAGTAAGAAGGTTTAAATTCAGGATAGAGAAAAAATGATAAAAACTGAATAATATTATTTTAAATACAAATTATTTCTATTACACGTGTATATAAATTTAAAAATAAAATTTCTAAGCTATTGTAATTAAATATAGCATAACTAATATAATATGAGTTTTATTATTTAAAGTATATATTTTTATCTATTAGATATTTTTAATAAATTTTTATACATATTAATTTATTATTGGTATATCTAATAAAATATAACTTTTTTTAAAAAATGAATATGATATGTTTTATTATTATTTTATATTTAAATAAATACAATATTTATTTGAAAAATTATTTAATTATAAAAAATCAAACTAATTTATATACTAATTTATTAGAAATTTGTTTATACTATATATATATTTTTATTAATTATGCTAATAATTATTTTAATAAATTTAGCTAGAAATAAATAGCTGAAAAATAAAATTTAGTAAAAATAAATATATAAATTATATAAAATAAAATCTTCATCATACATGATTTATTTTTGCATTAATATAATTTATTATTACTTAAATAAATTTAGTGTTATTTTTTTTGTTTGTCAATTAGAATTTTATTATCAAAATACTGATAATTTATTTTAATAAGTAACCAGGTATATATAAAAAAATCAAAATAATTTAATTAATTTATATTTGAAAATAATAATAATAAAACTAAATAAATAATTAAGAAAGCAATGAAATTATTACAATTATTTATAATAATTTTATTAAACCATCTATTGGATGTTTTAAATAAAGATATAAACTTTAGCTATAACACGATTGGTTATTTTTAAATAAAAAATAATAGTTTAATTGATTTAAGTAGAAATAAGAATATTGGAAAGTTATAAAATGTTAAATTTTACACAGATCATCAAGGAAATTAAAACCAAGCGATGAATTTTGAATAATAAGATGCTGTCGCTTAACTTGCAAATATACCAGCATATTCTTTTGGATATAATGATTTTACACTTTCGTAATAATATAAAATATTAAATATTCCTTTTTTTATTTGTTAGAATTAAATATTTGACTTCAAAGGTTTTGGATAAATGGAGCTCCATTTGGTCTTATTTATGGAGTTATTTTTTAATGTGATTAGAATAATTCGATTATTATATAAAGAGTAGGAACAGGTCCTAATATTCAAGTCAAACTTTGTGGATATAGCCCAGAATTTACAAATGCTAAAAACTAAGATTTTATTATTACTAATACTTTAGATAGTTAATGGCATCATATAGTTATAAGTATCAAATAAGTATAATATCAAATAAACAAATTTAAAATATTAAACACTAATTATATAGCTAGAAAATAAGATATATTATCCCATTATAAAGATGGAGTATTCCAAAATTTAAATAAAGCTAAATTATGCAATATTTAAACAAATTAGAGTATGTGTTTCGGTGCTTCTTGTGGAAATTCTTATCCCTTTGATGGAGTAATAAGTGGAATAGGTATATATAGTAAGGTTTTATCTCCACAAGAAATTTATATGATCTATAATTATCCGAAATGTCCATTTTAATGTGAAATATGTGAAATTCTGGATGGTATTGTTATTTGTATTAAGTGTAAGTAAGATAGAGTAAAAATAGGAAATTTATGCTATTGTAATTAAAAAGCTCAATATGAAGATTTATTAAATGAAAATTGCTAAACAGGTAATAATAATTCAATTCAATAAATTAATTTAATTCATATCCATGTTTAATAATATATGTTTAATAAAAGATAATAATAATACAACTCCTGATGATAAGCTAGTTTAGTTTGTTTAGTTTTTTAAAAAAGATCCCACTAGTAATACTCCTGATTATCATTATGAAAATGATAAATCTATGGATCAATCTGGAAATAATAATTGGATAGATGTGACAGGGTATGATTTAAAAGATTCTAATGTAGTTTTTGATTCATAGTAAACTAAACCAGTAATTAGTAGAAATTTTGGGTAGTTTGATTTTGGTTATAATGATTTTTCTATCGGGTATATTTGAATTATAAAAAATATATTAATATATTTAAAAAAATAAAAAAAACTAGATTTTGGTTTTAGTGTATTCCTAATAATGATCTTGATTAATATATTATTGTGGATGATACTGCATCTAAACTAAATATTTTAAGGATTGGTGGATCTCCAAATATATAAATAAGATATGGGGGAAAATTAATTTATTAAATAAATGGAATATGCATGGGAGGTTGGCACTTTATGATGATATCTAGATATAATGAATATTTTATGGATATAAGAGCGGGAGATAATTTTTATGCTAGATAAAAATTATAAAAATATGATTTTTCTATTAATTCATTATATTTCGGATTCTATGAGACACCATGGCACAAAAAGTATTAATTTGAAGGTAAATTATTATTAAAATTTAATATATTTTTATCTAATTTTTATTATAAACTAGGAAGAATAGATGCGTTTAGAGTATACCATAAAAGAGTCACGGACATAAATGAATTATATTAATAAATATTATATTATTAATACAATAGACCCCCGTTTTAATGTCCGGAAAATGCTTAAAGATATTTGGGTCGTATAAAGTGTACAAAATGTAGAGGAAATAGAAAATTAACAGGAATAGAATGTTTATGTCCAGCTGGAACAGTAGAAGATTATTAATCTGATTATTGTTTGCCTTGTACTATTATTTAATTATTTATTATTTTATTAATAATTATTATATTAATAATTTAAAAGAGGAATAAGTATATAAATTAATTTCTTATTTTCCTTTTGATGGAAATACTAATGATTTAATAAGAAATATATCTGGAAAAGAACAAAAAAATATATCATTTTCAACAGATAGATTTTAGTAAGAAAATAAAGCAATTAGTTTTTCAAGTTAAGAAGGAGAATAATCCTTTGTGATAATAGATAATAGTTCATAATATTATAATATGAAATATGATGATTTTACAATAAGGTATATATATATCATTATTTTTTATTTTATATATTTATTTTTATTTAATTATTAAAAAAATGTATAGTTTTTTGGGTGAAGGATAAAAATGTTATTTCTGATTATTATTCAGACGAAAAATTTGGATTTATATGTGGATTCCCAGATATTGTATATTTTTTACAGAGATTTCTTAGGTTCAAGAGTTTTAATTAAAATAATGGATCATTTTCTTTATGCTGATAGTATTTTTAATAATGAGTGGCAACATATAGTACTAGGTAACTATTCATTTGCTTTTTTATTTATTTATTTATTTATTTATTTATTTATTTATTTATTTATTTATTTATTTATTTATTTATTTATTTATTTATTTATTTATTTATTTATTTATTTATTTATTTATTTATATATTTATTTATTTATTATATGATCTTAAAAATATTAATTTTATAGTTAGATATGAAAAAATTTATATTGATATTTATATTAATAAAATTCCTTTGGAGTTAAAATACGAAATAAAAAATTATTAATTTTCCTCTCTTGAAGAATTAATGATTGGATAAAATAAAAATGTTCCAGTTAATAATTTTAAAGGATATTTGGATGAGTTGAGAATTTATAGAAAAAAAATTTCATTTAAAACATATAGAGTCGATATACTATTTCCCTTAGGCTCCATATTTTTGTCTGGATTTTGTAGTAGAAAACTATGAAATAGTAATTTATACATTATAATAATAAACATGACTTAAATATAGTATATAACTAATGTAGGTATGTAAAAAATGTGAAGGAAATAGGATAATGGTAGGTTAATACTGTGAATGTGCTGAAGGATATGAATAGAACAATAATTAACAGCAATGCAAAAGTAATTAAGTTATAAATAATATGATATTTAAAAATAAATAAATTTTTTTATTAACTTTTAGAAAAATTATTATTAGAAAACCCTTTATTTATATATTTTGCTTTTAATGGAAATACTTAAGATAATTCATAAACTAATAATATTAGTTTTGATGGTATTTCTGAATCACTACGATATTCAAATGATAAATAATAATATAAGCAATAGATCTATAGATTTTTCAAATTCAAATAGAAGTATAATCATTATAAAACACAATAGAGTCCTTGAATTCATGTCTAAGGACTATTCCATAGCGTAATAATAGATAGTTTTTTTATCTTTATTTAAATAATTATAATATGTTTTATTTTATTATTTAATAAATAATAATTTATACAATTATATAGGATTGGATATAGGGAGACCTTACAGGAGCAGCATGGGGCACGATAATGAAACAGAATAAAAGATTGGCTTATCACTAAATAGGTTCTTAATACAGACATTCTTCAAATAGAAATAAAAATACTAAGTTTGTTATTAAAGATTTCTTTAATGGATAGTGGAGATATCTAATGTTAATAAACTAGCAATAATTAAAAAATATCAGTCTTTTTTGATGGGATGAATTTTTTCCCCTTTATATTAGCGGATTCTGATATAATCTATTGTAATTTATAATCATATTATTTGAGGTACTGCTTTCTATTATTAAATTAAATTCTCAATTAAAACTTTAATAGATTTTGTTTTTAGAAGTAATATAAAATAATCATAGTTTACTTTAATTTTAAGAACAATATATATCCTTATCGTATTAATATTGAATAAAATTGAATAATAAATGCTTTATAATATAAAATTACAATATTTATATCTATTATTTATATATAAATAAAAACTAATCATGATATCAAACATTTCACTCATATTTTTTTCTTTTTATTTGATTTAGTTTTTAACTTACTCATTTATTTATTTTATATTTAATTACTATAAGTATAAATTATTTAATTTTATCAATAAAAAATTTGTATATAACATTAATATAAGAAAGAAAATTATTAGTTTCACTTGCTACCCAAACTACTGTCGTTATTATTTTTGCTATCACTAAGAACCAACTAATAGAGTTATTCAACATTCATTGGCTTTTAAATTACGTAATCTATACAGGGCAATTTATCTTCTTCTGAGTCATTATTATGTTCGTCTGCTGTGCATAAATATATCTTTATCTGACTATTTAGTTATTTTATCGCCTGGGCCGCTTCCAATCCATTCATCGTCGGCATTCTCTTATCAATAAAAATAACATTTACTGCATCGCAGTTTTTTTTTATGAATTCAACTGCATCATCTCCATCAGATTCTTTAAAAATCTGCAATTAATTCGCCAAGTTCTTTAATATTTTGCCTTGAATTTCTAAATTGAAGTCTGAATCATCTACCAGCAAAAATATTGTTATTCTATTCCAGCCATTACCTTACCACACTCCTTTTTTAGTCTTACTATTGGTATATAGTGCTTGCTTTTTTACTATGAACTCTCTATTTATTATTATTATTGTTGTTGTTGTTGCTATTACGGATATCGGCAACAGAATTATTTTTTATTATTGCTTTAAGAAACAGAATCATAAAATTTGATAGGGTTTATCATCTCTATCATTTGCAGGCAACAAAGATATATTAGATTGAATGCTGAAGTTATTGTAACTGTTGTTGTTAATTTCTATATTGAATATCTAATTATTATTATTATTTTTGTTATTATTACTACTGTTACTATTACTATTTTTGTTGTTGTTGTTGTTGCTGTTTATACTGTTGATAGTATTGTTATTATTTTCTTTATTAATATTCATAGCTTAATTGTTCTGATGCTTCAAGAGAACTTATAAAGAATTGTTAAGGGAAAGTTCATTGTTATTCGGTGATTGCAAAAATGTTGTTGTATTAATGTTTTGAAAACTCGGCGCGCAACTATACTATTGATTTTGTGGTTTGAAATTCGGATTTTAGTTACTGCTGTTCACAGTGTTAGTGCGGCAGAAATTAAAGAATTTTGGCAGATGTTGCTATTGATTGGGACTAATTCCTTCACTTTATTGCAAATTATGGCTGTTTATGTTAGTTGTATTGATATGGTTACTGCAGCTATTTTATACATTAGATATCAGTTTAAAATTGTTTAATTTGCAGATCGTTGAGTTAAAAATGCTGTTATTATCTTCGTTCGGCACATCCTAACCATTGTCGTCCTGGTCAATCACCAAAAAACTTGTCGTTCGTTTTCGGATTTCATCGCTGTTGCTTTCCTATTATTAATATTTAAAATAATATGATTTTTCATTAATTAATTCAATTATTTAACACAAGTTTACAGTTATATTTTTGAAAATGGCAAAACTGAAACAACTTCCTTCGCCCTTCTTCGATTGAACAAGGATTTGTTACGTGGGTCCCAAATAGTTGACTAAGTCTTTAATAATGCAGAGTCCGAGCCCTACTCCATAGGAGTTCGTGTTTTAATCAAAAACTGTTGAACTATTTGAATAGTTTTTCTTAGATGCCCTTCGACATTCCCTTCTAAAAAAAATAAAAATAAAAATAAACCATAGTCCTAATTTGGAATAGTTAATTTTATTATTATTATTTACGCCTGTATCTTTTACGGAGAAAAACAAAATGTCTGTGGCATTGCTCACTTCTTCAACTTTTAAAGTGATCGAACCCTTGTTCGTGTATTTCACTGAGTTGCTGACCAAATTGATGAGAATTTGTTTAAGTCTTATCGGGTCGGAAAACAAGAAATAATTCTGGTCACCGTAAAACGGTTCAAACTAGAAATTTATGCCCTTGCCTTTGAGCTAGTCTCTGAAAATTCCGACCACATCAATCACGATGTCCGACAAGTTCGTTTTCGTCGGAAATAGTTGCATTTTCCCGTGCTTTATCAGGTTGATGTCTTGGATATCCTGCACCAAATACCGCAAAATATTTGTCAGATTCTTAATTTTCTGCATCAACTTGAGCAAGTTTGTGTCGCTGTCGTTCTAAAAGTTGTTGTTGAGGTTGATCGGAATCTGAGAAATATACATTTCTTCAATTTTGCGCTGACTGGCGCACACCAAGGGACTCTTTTTATGGTTATTTCTGTTGTTTTTTGGAGTGTTATTGTTAGCATTTTTATAAGAATAATTTTCTTTTTTTTTCTTCACTTTCTTCATCTTCTTCTTCGACTTCATCTTCCGGGTCCTTTTCTTTGATTCGTAAGTTTTTCTACTGTTTTTTTCTGCTTCTTTTGCTTCGGATTGCTGTTCTCCATCTTCAGCTCAATGGAACGCGAAGAGGACATTTTTATCTGCGACTCATCTTCTTCTATTTCTTCTGTGTTAGGATTCAGCTGCTGCAGCTGTCCCGATTGCGCAATAATATGACTCTGCGGCTGTTGCTCCTTAATGTAATCAGTTTTGAAGTGTCTATAAAAGCTCTTTTTATTCAAATTATTACTATTATTATTATTGCTTAAAGTGGAGGCCGAAAAAGCCACCTATTCCATTTCCCGGGCCTCCATTAGGCATAAACGAAGTAATAAGGGTCGAATTGTGGACTTGGCTTTTCGGTGAATTCGTAAAGTTTTGCGAGTTCACTATCGAGTTTCCTATTTGCACTAAGTGGCTATGTTGATACATTTACTACTAGTACTGTTACTGCAATCCGATAAGGCTTTGGTGATACCCACCGATCGTGTTAAAGGAAGCAGTTTGATTAGTTAGATTAATATTATTCGAGTTACTTTTAGCGTTGTTGAGATTCAAAATTTGCGACTATTTGAACGTCTCCTCAGCTTCCTTTATGTAGCTCAAGATCCCTGCAATCGGATTCTTTAAATCGTGGGTCACATTTGCCATAATTAGGTCCTACAAAGTTAGAATAAAAGATGATTAACTTTATATATTTGAAAAAAAAAAAAAAATACTACCTTTTGCTCGTTGATTTCCTTTAATTTTTCTGCCCTGACTTTTTCCTTGATGTCGGTGAACATGATGATGAGAGAAACGTCGTTTTCCCATTTCGATTGTGAAATGTTGATTTCAAACTGCTGGTGTTCCTCTCCGTTTTCGTCGTGTTCTTCTCCAATTTCCAAATGGTACTTCCGGGTTTCTTGATTCGGGAACTAGTTAGTATTATTGATGTATTCTTTGGATTTTTTTAGCTTGCTTTGGCTTTGCGTTTTGTTGTTGTAAAATTGTTATTTTCATTATTATTATTGCTATTTTTGTTTTTCAAGTCTCCTAGGCAGGAAAAATTGTGCTCTGAAAACAACTTTTCGATTAGTTGCGACAATGTTTCGTGTTTTTTGTTTCCGCCGCCACCGGTTTTGGACAGGTGCGTCACGACGGACAGGTCTAAAATGTGGTGAATCCAATGTTCTTTTTTCTGATTGCTGTTGTCGATATTGCAATCCGTCGTCAAAAAGTATTTTTCTGCATTTTCTTCTTTGTGTTCACAGTAGTGTTTGAAATACGAGAAAAACTGTTAGTTTATGAACGGAAAATTGTACTTCTCCGAAACAGAAGAGGAGAATTATTCCATTGCTTCGAATTCTTTGTTGCTTTTTATGCTATTTCCATTATTATTATTATTGCTTAGATGAGTGTTTCCGCTTTTACTTATGACCAAAATGCCGTCATTAAAGAGCTTGAACATAAGCTGGAAATTCTTGAGATTTTAAACCTGCATAAACTCTTTTTTCATGCTTTTGATCTTTATATGTTCGCTCAAAACGCAGCCGATCGACAGAATCACAAAGCTCGATATAATCACGATGATTGAGACATTGTCGCTGAAATAAACTATAGATATTACTGAGCATCCAAAAATGTCTAATAATTGATATCGGAACGATAAAACCAGAAGAGAAACAGAAAATAAAATGCCTATCAACATTCCATATAAAATCGACCAGGTATTATTTATAATATTTGCTTACACCGAATAAAAAGCCACGTTCAAGTCTATTATCACCAGGATCAGCACTACCATTTAAATAAAAAATGTCTTTTTGAACACTCGCCATAAAATTACTGAAACTACGGTTAAACCTAGCTGCCCAATGCGCTGGTAAAAGACTAAAATAAATTAAATTTTGTTTAATTTCTTTGAAAAAATAATATTTATATTTACGATAACCTGTAGTGTAATCACTAACAATCACGTGAGTAATTATAATAGACAGCACTGATAAAAATATGTGAATTATAAGAAATTTTAGAGTTTGCTTCACTATACGCTATTCTTAAATTTATTGTACTGTTTCGAATCAAATTTTGAATCAAATTTCAAATAGTTTTTCAAATATATTTTTAAGTTTTGAAATTTCCACATTATTTTTTGAATTTGTATTTTTTGTATTAATGCCTTTTAACTTTATTTACTAAGGTTATGAGTTTGGTTTATTTTGTAACTTGTTTATATTTTAAATGCGTTTTTAATTTAAAGTTAGTATTTTTCTATATTCAAAATTTTTTATAAGAGAAAAAATATAGATGCAAGCTTTATTGTTGTTGTTTTTTTCTTTATATTTTTATTCAGGTACGTTAAAATATTTTAAACTTTCTCTCTGAATGTAATATAAAGTTTAGACTTTAATAAGATCCTTTTTTTATTATTATTTTTTCTTTATTTGTTAGTTTGATAATTTATTTGCAATTCTGTTCTTTTACTTTCCTGTAATTTTTTTTAATAATTAACCAATTCACACATTATCAAAATCAAACTCAATAATTACTTGTTTACTCTAATTAAAAACATATAATTTAATTATTATTTTCCTTTATGACTGATTCATAAAATTAATTCCTTATATTAAAAAATTAATTTATACAAAAAACTATTCATTGTGTTAATTAATAATTAAAGAAATATTATACAAAAAGAACTTCAGAAGCAAAATTTTTATTTTTACATTACTTAATATTTTTTTCTATTTTATTAAAAATTACATATTGGAAATATTACCCTATTTAATTTCTAGCTGGTTTTATAATTTAATATTCCTAATTTTTTTATTAATAAATAAATTAAGCTAATTGGAATAATATATCAGTGTTCAGTAAAAAAATTAAATGTCTATTTTTATAACTATTCATTTTTAAAAAGATAAGAATTTACAACAAAATATTTATTTTTATTATTATTATTTTCTTATTAAATATTTATTATAATACTATGCGCAATAAACAAAACCTATAAATATTTAATAACCTAATATAAATAAATACAGTTTTTGTTATCAAATGTAATTTTCTTAGCAGTTTAATTTATTGTAATATGTCATTATAAATAACTCGTCTGCCCAATAGGCAAGTCCTTTATCATAATGTCGCAATTAATATAATTATTATGATTCATAGCATCCTCTTCTTATTCCTAAACGAACAAATTTCATTATCTAACTAAACTAAAACATAATAATAAATTTATGTATATATTACTTATTCTTCTATTATTATCTTTCTTCTTCATAGTCGATTAAACTGAAATCAGAAGGGTATAAAAAGTTGAAAATTCTCAAGAGAATTTTGTCAACGCTGAAAAAGTGGTAATTCTGGCCCTCTTTTTACCCTTTTTGTTCATAATATTTTTATGTTACTTCAGTTAATGCTTGCTGTCGTAGCTCAAAGCATTGAGTCTATCAAATTCTCTGATTTCTTCATCGTGACTGAACTCTTTTTCCTGTCCATTGTTATACTTTTCCTGCAATCGCATTTATCTTTTTAATTAATTTTTTCATTAGTAAAATACATTAATTAATATATTTTTTTCTATTTACCGCGACATGTGATTCGCATAGCACTTAGCATAGGTAATTGTGTCTAAAAGCCCGATTTGAACGGCTCTGAACGGTACATCGACTTCTTCTTAGAAGAGTTTTGCATGATTGGGAAGTAGTTTTCGTTGAACGCTTCCATGTTTTCGATCATATGCCAGATCCCGAACGCCACCGTAACAAAAAAACCACGTCCGCCTACTAGTATAAGTCTATAATTATATTTGGAAACCATGAATGTCAGGAGACCCTCCGAAACGGAATTGTTGTTGCGTATTGGGGTCAGTATAGCTAATAATAAAACAAAATTTTTTAAGAAAAAATTGCGTAATTAATTTATTTTATTAAGCGAACAAACTATTTACACTC
>JAWVGU010000176.1:0-58607 GCA_037039885.1 Miamiensis avidus
GAAGGTAAACATTTCTGCACTTTGAGTATTTTTTATACAAATTTAGTTTTCGAAATAAATAGTCATTTCTTTTCATTGTGATTTTTGTTTCTTATTATTATTATTCTTCTTCTTCTTTAAATTTAGCTAATAAAGTATTCGTTATTTAATTTATGCCGAAATTTTACTTCAAAGTTACTGCGGCTAGCTAAACAATTTATCAGAACTAAACTATTTATAAAAAGAAATCGATATCTGTTTAAAATATTTTGTTTTGTTTTTCAGAAATCGCTTTCTTTTGATCATCTGATAAGACAAGTAGTTTTCCATCGACTTTATCTTCGAATTTTCATGTAAAAGGAAAAGAATTTTTGCTTTGGCTCATAAAAACTTAATTGATTTCAAATTAATTTTTGAAACATTATTTTTCATATCGAAACAGCTCTCGGTGCTTCTGCCAGAATTTGCCTTAAACATATATTTTTATATGTTAGGGTCAATGTTGGGTCTTAATTAATGACAGAATTCTTCAAAATAATGAAATATTAGATATGAAATCAATTATTTTTCTTAGTGTAAAATAAAAAATTAATTTATGTTTTCACTTCACTGCGACAACAGCTTCTCTGACTTTCTCTTGAGTAATAAATATGTTTACAGAGCTTTTTAATTATTTTTTATTTTTTTTATTAATAAGTAATCTTCCTTATCGCTAACAATACATATTCGAAATTTTATTTGTTTTGTTTTCTTTTGGAGAAATCGACGAAGAGTGGTATAATAGTATAAAAAAATATATATTTTTTATTTTTGATGAATCCAAGCTATTTTGTTGATGAGTTTAGTTTTTGCTTTTTTTTTTTTTTTGGTATCTTCATCCTCTTTTAATTGGCAGTTTTTTTACTTAAATTATTACTGCTGCCTATTGTCTTTTTTTCCTTAATACCACTTCTTCATTTGCTAGATTTATTATAATTTGGTTAGACCACTAATCATATTCTTTTTATATCAAATTTTTCATTTCATTTAACTCGCCAAAGCCAAATGTGATCAGGGCCCGATTAGAGTCACATTATGTATTTCATTTAATTTTGATTTTTTATGGCTATTTAATTAGCTTTTTGGCTATTTTAAAATTCTAAAGGGCAAATTGAACTGAACAAGTATTTATATACAATAATTTTTATTATTTTATTTGTAATTTCATCCTATTAAATAATCGTCAACTCTAGATAATAATCTGGTATAAATTGACTAATAAAATAAATGTAGCAAAAAAAAAATTTGTTTTTTATTACTAAATAATTCAAATATTAGGTTTACTACTATGTAAGTAATGTAAAAGGCTTGAATTTAATAATCCTAAAGTAAATAATTATGAAAATACTATTAGTTATAACAAATAGAAAGGAGAAATTTAAATTAACAAAGAATAAAATTTATTAAAATTTTATTAAAATTTTAGCTATTAATTAATCTTAACTAAATTTTTTTTTTTATAAGACAAAATTAATTCAGATTTATCGCTTTGTAGTTTTTATAAGACTTGAATTAAACATTTTATTTCTGAAAAGGTTCCAAGGATATAACTAAGAAGCAAAATCTTTACTCATAGAGTTCTAATTTTAAAGACCAAGTTAATAAACAAAGCCTAAAATACACACTTCCTCAACAAAAACATAAAATTTATTATAATTTCTAAATTATTAAGATATGCCAAGTATAATAACTGTTAATATTTGTTTGTATTCTTTTCTGGAATTATATCATGCTTAGAATAATATTTTAATATTTACTTGTTTTTGAAAGGATGCTTCGACTTATAGCAGCTCTTTTATATTTTTAATAATATAAAGAGCATTTACTATTCTAAAGATTTTTGAAGTGCATATTTCTCTGTGAAATTTTATATTTCACTTTCTACCTCTGCCTTCACTTTTTGGGTTTATGACTTTTTTTGTTTAACTTTTATCGTAAAATTATGCTTCAAAAATACTAACCCAGCACAAAATGCTGCATCAGATCTAAAAATACCTTAAAAGTTAAAGAAATCTATTTTCAAAACGTATATGCTTTTTATTTCAAAAATGATGAGACTAGACTTTTCGTTTTAGTTATTTTTATAAGAAGATCACTAGGGCTTTTCAAATTTTATAAATTGAAGACCATATAGCCATTGATGCAGGCACTAAAAACATTAGTTTTTTAAATAATTAGTAGTATTTGGTAATATTTGTCCATTTCAAAACTATAAAGAGACTCTACAGAACTAGCCGTCCCTACATAGTTTAGAGAGATTTTAGAAGTTGAAATCAATCTTATTTTTTTTAAAATTAAATTGACTCCCCAAAATATGAGGATAAAATATATCATTTTTATAGTTTTATGCTGCTTAAATTAGTTTTTGATAAGGAAATATTTAATTTAACTATTTAATTATTTTGAAGTTTTCATTTTCTTTCACTATAAAAGATAATTTATTTTGCCTTCTAAAACTTGAATCACATATTATAACTATATTAAATAAATTAAATTTTAGTTCCATCTAGAATTCTTATAACTTACAAATCGATGCAACCTGTTCCATGGAATAAATTTTTACATATAATTACTGTGCATTTAGATAAAGTTTTGTTTATCTTCTTAAACATCGTTAACTCTGATACTGCTTTTTTGTTGCTGGAACAAAGAAAGAGTAGAACCTTGGGAGTTGCAGTCAGTATATCAGAAAACTTGACCTTTATGAAAAAATTCTGTAACAGATTGGGTAATAAATAAACTCGAGTTTGCAAAATTGATAAACTAGAAAACTGAAATCTCAAACTGTCTTATACATCTTAAATTTATTGAAATAGCTATCAATTACTAACCTAGAAAAAAAAGAAACCATGCCCCCATAAAAAACTCACTAGCTCTTTACAATCAGGGCAGTTTAAAAAAAAAATTTTGACCATTTATTTTGACATCATCAACCTTTAAAAATTAAACATATAGTAAGATTATTTACAATAAAGACTAAAAAAAATCTTTAGATGCAATGCAGAATTATATAAATTAGCCTGTAGGAAACTCTTATTTATAGCTTTTTTCTAGCATAAGGACTGTTTATTTAAACCCTACTAATAGGGTAAGAGGAATAGTGAATTTCTATTTATATGAGAATGATAAGATCATAACTGGGTAGGACAATATATTAAAAAGTTGCATAGTACATCTTTCTAAATTACCAGGAGATTAGTCAGAGGGAGAAAAAGCTTTAGTTGAAACAAGATTCTCAATTAACAGCCTCTATATGATGCTTAACTCAACTCTCTATAATAGATGCTTTCATAAGATCAAACATTCACTTTTGATGGTTAAACAAAGTAACTACTTAATAACTGGTAGAACAATAATACTTGGACTTTATATATAGCTTACCCATATATATATATACAACTGTTCATAAAGAAAATTAATTTAAATATTTATGGAAATCATCCTTTATAGTAACAAGGTATATTCGAAATATATATTTGTTTATTGGTTTCGGCAAATCAATGAAGAGTGAAGAGTGCTATAACTAGTTTAACAATATTTCTTTAATTTTTGATGATATTTCCCTGCAATTTCTATTGATGAGTTTCGCTTTTCGGCTTTTTTTTTCTTGTAACTTCATCCTCTTATTAGTTGGCAGTTTATACCTTAAATTACTACTACTACTATTTGTCTTTTTTTCCTTAATACACTTCTTAATATGCTTGATTTGGTGATTTTATTATTGTAATTCAGTTTATAAGTTATTTTTATGATTGATCTACTAATTATATTCTTTTTATATCAACATTATTCACTCTACTCGCCAAAGTCAAAATGTGATTATGGCCTGATTAGAGTCACATTTATATATATATTTCATTTTAATTTTTGATTTTTTATGGTTTTTGGGCTGCACTTTTTCCTAATTTCTCTTTATTTCCTCCAAACTGAGTTCATTAATGCCATCATTTTTTTAACAATTAAGTTTTTCCTGTTCATTTAAGTATATTTACTAAAAATTTTTATTTCAATATCACATTGTCCTTAAAGGTATAATTTTTTAGGGTCTTCTTTATGTGTTAATCCAATTTTTCGTACAACTTGTGAACTCGAGCCACCAGTTCCTCAATTACTATTTCATAAGATTACACTGATTTCTAAGAGCTGATTGATCTCTTAAAGTATTTTTAAATTATATGTTTTAACTCTAAAATGCCAATATTTGGGTTTATTGTCCATTCTTTGCGGAAGAAAGTAGTATATCGCGATTTTCTTCCTATATATGATGCTTAATTCAACTGTCTGTAATAGATGATTTCCAGTGATAAAACAAACGCTTTTGATGGGTTTGTAGGTCTTGGTTTAAGCAGTGTTAAACAAAATTAACTACTTAACCACTGGTAGAACAATAATATTTGGACTTTATTATGAAATTAAATATTCGATTCAAGATTAATCTTACAGAATATAGCTTACCCATATATTTATATACAGTTAAAGCTATATTACTCCAAATATAGTGCTAAGATCAGCCTTTAAGTATATAGCATTAAGATTTTATCATATACTTTAAAATTATATGAAATTATATATGGACAAAAATATAACTAAACTTATTACTGAAGAACGTGTAAACATAGAATTAGTTCCACTCAAATTCATTTTCAAGACAGCTATAGAATTTGGTTTAAAGATGAATGAAAAAAAAAAGGAATATAAAATTTTTTGTAAAAAAAAAGAGAAGTGCCTGTATAGAGGTATATCTTTTGTAGAGAAAATATATAGGCCATTTTAGAAAAAAATTCTTAAAATTATTTTTATTAAAATTTAGTTCCATTTTTATGAAAATTTGAAATTTTGTGAAATATAAATGTTTACTATTAATTTCCGAGGATTTAAGCTAATTTTGGAAATAATTATATAGTATTTTATTAAATATATTATATAAGAAGATTATGATTTATAAAAAACAAAATAATTTAATCATTTTTAGAAAAAATAGACTCAATTTTTAAATAAATAAGGTAAACTTTAAAAATCCAAAATCATCTACTAATTATTAATATAACATGTTTGAAAATTTTTTTGTTAAAATGACAATAAATTCTTTAGAATTAATTATATTTAATAATTTTCGGGACGATTAAGGATCCAAAAAAAATATATTAGCTTTGAGAATCTATTCCTGGTAAGGTTGCTATATATCCTTCCCTTCTTTATATATATTGTACCTATACTGTAGACTCAATTCGAAAGAGTTTGATAGCCAAAAAAAATGAGTTTTTTAAAATAATGATATTTATCATTGAATAGATGAAAGATATAGAACGTTAATGAAATGAACAAATTTATAAAGAATCAACAAAAGATTTAACTTAGAGTTTTAAGAATTTATTAACTTTGAAGATTACTTAAACATTATAAATATTTTATTATTCAAAAAGTAAAAATTTTAGCAAAATAAATTTTAGAAACGGTTCCAATATTAGAAAATTGTGAAGAAGATGCTTCATATCCCAATTTTCCCATAAATTTATCTTTAAATTTTCAGAAGGATATATTATTTTTATTTTAGATTAATTAAGCTTATATTTATGATCCCAAAAGAAGGATATATTATTCGAAGATAAAGAAAATTAGATAAAAAAGGAAAGTGTGAATTAAATTGAAATTTTTCATCCAAAGTTTTAATATAAGTAAAATTATATTTTTATTATTTAATTTATTTACTTTTACAATAATATTCAAGTATCAAGTTACAGTTATATATTCTCGTTATTATTATAGATTTATATTAATATGAAATATAAATGTTTTACTTGAATTTTTTTTTAAACAGTTCAGATATAATAAATAATTAGTTTTCTGAATCATTTTTTTTAAAAGGACTAATTGATTTCTGATGATTCTTTGAATTATTCATAAAAGGAAGCACTTTATGCCAAATTAAAAAAATTAATACTAAATTACTGTCTAAAGAAGTTAGGTTTGTGAGTTTTTTCGCACTGAACAAATATCTCATATACAATAATTTTATTATTTTATTTTTAATTTCACATTCTATTTAATTACTATATTATTCATATTTTAATATTAAATAATATTATACAAATATTAGAGTTTGCCATGAAAGTAATTTAAAAGGCTTTCAAATTTAATAATCATAAAGTATATAATTATTAAAATAATGTTAGTTATAACAACTTAAAAAGAAAAATTTTAATTAACTAAGAAATTATATTCATTTGCTTAGAAGAGAATTTTATAATGTTCATTTTTTGGGAAAGAACACTTCGAATTATGGCAGCTCTTTGAAAATTTTGGTAACATAAAGAGCATTTTCCTTTTTATAATTGCTTTCTTGAAGTGCACATTTCTCTATGAAATTCTTAGTTTTCATTTTTTTACCTCTGTCTACACTTTTTTGGTTTTTATAACCTTTATTTGTTTAACTTTTACAGTAAAATTTTGCTTTTCAAATGCTAAGCCAAGCAAAATGCTGTATCTGATCTCAAAATTTCTTAAAAGTAAATGAAATCTGTTTTCATAAAGTATATTCTTTTTATTTCAAAAATGACGAGACAAGATTTTTCCTATTAAGAAGCTGATTTTTAGCGGTTTTTTCGAATTTTGTATAAATTGAAGACCATTTAGCCGTTGGTTCAGGCATAGATAACATTAATTTTTAAAATAATTAGTATTTTGCTTTATAATTCCATTTCGAAACCGTAAAGTGCCTCTTCAGAACTAGCCAGAAACAATACTGTAGGTATTGCAATAGTCTCTTTGAATAAAATTTGGAGATTTCGAAGTTTAAATCAACTTATTTTTTCTTTACAAATATAATTTAATTGACTCTACAAAGTATGAAGATACTAATAATTTTATATTTAATTGTTATGTTATGTCCTATCGTTAGATTAAATAATCATCAATTATAGCCCTTTTTTTTAGTTATCATTATTCTTAATGTTTTATGAGGCTTAATTATATTAGTTATCGAAAATGAAATATTTAATTTAGCTGATAAAAGTATGCTTAACTATTGTTAAACCCATAAGAACACTAGATTAAATTAAAAAAATTCCTTATGAGTAAATAAAATCATATTTTTTTAAATGATCTTAATTTTAATTACTTAAATAGATTTCTCTTAATTAGACTATTATTTTCCTATTAACTTAAATTTTATAAAGAGTCTTTTCCTAATAGTTTTTCGAAATTATTATAATTTCCCAATTTCTTTTTATATCTTCAATCTTGTATTCATGCACCTCCAGCTGTCTTTTGTGCTCATGTCTGGCTTATGAGCATACATTCACTGATTTTCTTAACTTTTAGTTATGTTATCCGCTCTTATTTTTTGCTTTGCTGATTTATATAGTGTTTATTATTTTTAACTTTTTCCTATTTATTTAGCCTTAAAATTCTTTAATTTTATGTCTTTCATTATATTTGCTGAAACTCATTTCATTGTTAATATCCCAGTTTTAGGGCTTCACCTCTTCTTGCACTTTTTCTAAATTTCTTTTTATTTCCTTCAAATTAAGTTCGTTAATGCCATCATTTGTTTTGCATTTAAGTTTTCCTGTTCATTACTCGCAATTTGCCACTTTAATCCTTCACTTTAGTATATTTACTACAAATTTTTATTTAAAAATACCAATCATTTTCTTAATATATAGAAAATTAAAAATCAAAAATGATTAATATAAATGAAAATTTTTGATTGATCTTATTAAATATTATTAAATTATATATTTTTACCCTTAAATTCCAATATATGGGTTGGGTTTATTTTCCATTCTTTACAGAACAAAGTAGGTCAAGGTAAATTTCATATTTATTTTGGTGCTTTTACTCTATATAGATTCACAAAAAATTAAGTAGAGAAAAAGATCATATGAAAAATTTCAATAAGTTTTATAAATTTCTATTAAAGGATAATATAGAAAAAATTAAAAAAAAAATTAAGAAATTAATTTATTTCCAATTGAGTTCTTAATAATTTAAATATATGAGTATTTGTTTAATTTTATTATAATTTGTAGAGAATTCAAACTAATTTTTTAAATGATTATATAGTATTTGATTTAGTGTATTTTAGAAAGAGGTTTGACATAATTAATATTTTAATAATCTAAGCAATTGTAAACAAATAGACTCAATTGTTGAAAATAATAAGGCTACCTTGAAAAATAAATACTATTTATAATTTAAATATATAAAATAATTTGAAAATATTATATTGATTTTGCTATATTAAAATATTGAATAAAAAATTGTAATATATTAATGCTAATCAAAATAGTAGGATTAAGACTTTTATAAATTGAGCAGCGTAATATTAGTTATTAAAGCATATATATATATTAATAAAATAAAATATTTCAATAATAAGATTAACAATAGATTAGTCATATTAATTATATTTAAATATTAAAAATAATAATATATGTTATTTGAAATGATTAATAATTAATTAAAAAAAAATAAAAATTAATCAATCAATCAAACAAACATAAATAAATAAATAAATAAATAAATAAATAAATAAATAAATAAATAAATAATAAATAAATAAATAAATAAATAAATAAATAAATAAATAAATAAATAAATAAATAAATAAATAAATAAATAAATAAATAAATAAATAAATAAATAAATAAATAAATAAATAAAAAAAATATAATAAACAAATAATATAAAAAACAAAAATTCAATCAGTCAAGTGACAAATAAAAAAAATAAATAAATATATAGCATAAATTAATGGGAAATAGTTGTTTTATTAAGAAGAATATATAATAATAAAAACAATAGTATATTTTAAATATATAATAAGAATTAATGGCTTAGAAATAATTATTTGTTACAATAAAAGTAAAAAATGAAAGGATAATAAATAAATATATAGTTTAATAAATATATAAGAAATATGTGCCAAAATACATTAAATAAAATTTAAGAGAAATATAATAAGTAAATGAGTTATTATTAGCTAATGAATTAACCATCAATTTAAGGTAAATATTAAATATAATCTAAAATATTATATAGTTATATTGGATATTATGGTGTTTTAATATGACAAATTCATATTATAAGAATTAATTTTATGTATAAATAATATGTAATACTATATTATAATATAATTTTTTTAATAAATAAATTTTAAAATGTATGATTAATAAATAATAATTATAAAATAAAAATATATGTATTATAATCATTAAAATACTAAAATTTTGAAACCATAAAATATCAAGCATTCGCAAATTTAAAAATGAAATAATTTCGTCAATTTTACTTTTATTTTTTATAATATTTATTTACTTCCAATATTTATTATTCTCAATCATGAAAAAATAATTATAAATAGAATCTAAAACTAAAAAATTAATTTATTTTTAATAGGTAAAATAATATTGGTGATAAAGGATGCACTTAATTAGGAAAATCACTTGAAAAACTTACAAACCTTACTTCTTTAAATGTTAATTTAGGGTACTATTTTTAGTAGTATAGAGAAAATTATATTTATTATGGAAATTTCAGCTTTAAAAAAATTGCAAATTTTTCTGCTTTGGTTTTATTAATTTCATAATAAAAAATATTGAATGTTTTTATTTTAAAATATGTGAAGATATTATTTCTAATTATTATCATATTATAATTAATAATTGCTTTTATATTGCATATATAATTTCTACAAATCTTGAAACCATAAAAGGTCAAACATTAGCAAATTTAAAAATGAAATAATTTCGTCAAATTTACTTTTATTTTTAAATTTATCATTTACTTCATATATATATTTATTATACTCCATCATTATTAAATAATTATAAAAAATGGAAAACTAAAAAATTAATTATTTTAATAGTTGGAATAAAATGGTAAGGAAGGATGCACTTAATTAGGAAAATCACTTGAAAAACTTATAAACCTCACTTCTTTAGACATTATCTTACAGTACTATTTTTATTAGTATGGAGAAAATTATATTTATTATAGAAATTTAGGGCTTGAAAGAAATCAAAATTTTTCATCCTTAGTTTATTAATTTTATAATTAAAAAATATATAATACTTTTTTATTTAAAATTTGTGAGGATATTATTTCTAAATAAAAATCATATTATAATTAATAATTGCATTTCTATTACACATTTAATTTCTACAAATCTCGAAATCATAAAAGGTCAATCATTCGTAAATTTAAAAATGAAATAATTTCGTCAATCTTATTTTATATTTTAAAATTATTATTTTCTTCCTATATTTATTATACTCCATCATTATTAAATAATTATAAATAAAATGTAAAACTAAAAAATTAATTATTATAAATAGTGATAATTAAATTGGATAGGAAGGATTCCTTTAATTTGGAAAATCACTAGAAAAACTTATAAACCTCACATCTTTAAAAATTAATTATGGTACTATATTTATTAGTATGTAGAAAATTATATTTATTATGGAAATTTCAGTTTTAAAAAAAAATTGCAAATTTTTCTTACTTTGTTTTATTAATTTCATAATTAAAAAATATTGAATGTTTTTTTATTTTAAAATTTGTGAGAATATTATTTCTAAATAAAAATCATATAATAATTAATAATTGCATTTCTATTACACATTTAATTTCTACAAATCTCGAAATCATAAAAGGTCAATCATTCGTAAATTTAAAAATGAAATAATTTCGTCAATCTTATTTTTATATTTTAAAATTATTATTTTCTTCCTATTTTTATTATACTCCATCATTATTAAATAATTATAAATAAAATGTAAAACTAAAAAATTAATTATTATAAATAGTGATAATTAAATTGGATAGGAAGGATGCACTTAATTTGGAAAATCACTAGAAAAACTTATAAACCTCACATCTTTAAAAATTAATTTATGGTACTATATTTATTAGTATGTAGAAAATTATATTTATTATGGAAATTTCAGTTTTAAAAAAAAATTGCAAATTTTTCTTACTTTGTTTTATTAATTTCATAATTAAAAAATATTGAATGCTTTTTTATTTTAAAATTTGTGAGGATATTATTTCTAAATTATTATCATGTTATAATTAATTATTGCTATTATATGCATAATTAATTTTTACAAATCTCGTAATCATAAAAGGTCAAACATTCGCAAATTTAAAAATGAAATAATTTCGTTAATTTTACTTTTATTTTTAAAATTATTATTTACTTCTTATATTTATTATACTCCATCATAATTAAATAATTATAAATAAAATGAAAAACTAAAAATTAATTATTTTTAACAGTTGGAATAAAATTGGTTATGAAGGATGCACTTAATTTGGAAAATCACTTGAAAAACTTATAAACCTCACTTCTTTAAACATTAATTTTAGTACAATTTTTTTAAATGGAGAAAATTATATTTATTATGGAAATTTCAGCTTTAAAAAAAAATTGCAAATTTTTCTTACTTTGTTTTATTAATTGATAATTAAAAAATATTGAATGATTTTTAGTTTTAGAATTTGTAGGGATATTAATTATAAATTATTATCATATTATAACTAATAATTGATTTTCTATTGTATATTTAATTTCTACAAATATCGAAACCATAAAAGGTCAAGCATTCTCAAATTTAAAAATGAAATAATTTAGTGCATTTTACTTTTATTTTTTAAAATAATCATTTACTCCACCCTATTTATTATACACCATCATTATTAAATAATTATAAATAAAATGTAAAACTAAAAATTAATTATTATTAATAGTGATAATAAAATTGTTTAGGAAGGATGCACTTAATTAGGAAAATCGCTTGAAAAACTTATAAACCTCACTTCTTTAAACATTGAGTTAAGGTACTATTTTATTAATATGGAAAAAATTAAATTTTTTATGGAAATTTCAGCTTCAAACAAATAGAAAATTTTTCTTCATTTGATTTATTAATTACATAATTAAAAATATTGAATATTTTTTTTTATATAATTTGTGAGTATATTATTTCTAAATTATTATTATATTATAATTAATAATTGTTTTTCTATTGCATATATAATTTCTACAAATCTTGAAACAATAAAAGGTCAAACATTCGCAAATTTAAAAATGAAATAATTTCGTCAATATTACTTTTATTTTTAAAATAATCATTTACTTCCAATATTAATTATTCTCCATCATTATTAAATAATTATAAATAAAATGGAAAACTAAAAAATTAATTATTTTTAATAGTTGGAATAAAATTGGTAAGGAAGGTTGCACTTAATTAGGAAAATCACTTGAAAAACTTATAAACCTAACTTTTTTAAACATTAACATACTGTACTATTTTTATTAGTATGGTGAAAATTATATTTATTATGGAAATTTCAGCTTTCAAAAAAAATTGCAAATTTTTCTGCCTTTGTTTTATTAATTTCATAATTAAAAAATATTGAATGTTTATTTATTTTAAAATTTGTGAGTATAATATTTCTAAATTATTATCATATTGCTTTTTTATTGCATATTTAAATTATACAAATCTTGAAATCATAAAAGGTCAAACATTCCCAAATTTAAAAATGATATAATTTCGTCAATTTTACTTTTATTTTTCAAAATTATCATTTTACTTCCAATATTATTGTACTCCATCATTATTAAATAATTATAAATAAAATGGAAAACTAAAAATTAATGTTTTTAATAGTACAAATAATATTGGTTAGGAAGGATGCACATAATTAGGAAAATCACTTGAAAAACTTATAAACCTCACTTCTTTAAACATTAACATACGGTACTATTTTTATTATTATGGAGAAAATTATATTTATTATGTAAATTTCAGCTTTAAAAAAAATTGCAAATTTTTCTTCCTTTGTTTTATTATTTATAATTAAAAAATATTGAATGTTTTTTTATTTTAAAATTTGAGAAGATATTATTTATAAATTATTATCATGTTATAATTAATAATTGCTTTTATATTGCATATATAATTTCTACAAATCTTGAAACCATATAAGGTCAAACATTCGCAAATTTAAAAATGAAATAATTTCATTAATTTTACTTTTATTATTTATAATAAATATTTACTTCCAATATTTATTATACTCTATCATTATTAAATAATTATAAAAAATGGAAAACTAAAAAATTAATTATTTTTAATAGGAAAATAATATTGGTTAGGAAGGATGCACTTAATTAGGAAAATCACTTGAAAAACTTACAAGCCTCACTTCTATAAACATTGATTTTTAGTACTATTTTTATTAGTATGGAGAAAATATTATTTATTATGGAAATTTCAGCTTAAAAAAAAATTGCAATTTTTCTGCCTTTGTTTTATTAATTTCATAATTAAAAAATATTGAATGATTTTTATTTTAAAATTTGTGAAGATATTATTTATAAATTATTTTTATATTATAATTATAATGGCTTTTCTAATCTATATTTAATTTCTACAAATCTAGAAACTATAAAAGGTCAAACATTCACAAATTTAAAAATGAAATAATTTCGTCAATTTTACTATTATTTTTTAAAATTATTATTTTTTCCAATATTTATTATTTTCCATTATTACTAAATAATTATAAATAAAATGTAAAACTAAAAAATTAATTATTTTTAATAGGGAAAATAATATTGGTTAGGAAGGATGCACTTAATTAGGAAAATCACTTGAAAAACTTACAAACCTCACTTCTTTGAACTTTAATTTATGGTATTATTTTTATTAATATGGTGAAAATTATATTTATTATTGAAATTTCAGTTTTATAAAAAAATTGCAAATATTTCTTCCTTTGTTTTATTAATTTCATAATTAAAAAATTATTGAATGCTTTTATATTTTAATAATTGCTTTTATATTACATATTTAATTTCTATAAATCTTGAAACCATAAAAGGTCAAACATTCGCAAATTTAAAAATGAAATAATTTCGTCAATTTTACTTTTATTTTTTAAAATTATCATTTACTTTCAATATTTTTTATTCTCCATCATTATAAAATAATTATAAAACTTAAAAATTAATTATTTTTAATAGGGAAAATAATATTGGTTAGGAAGGATGCACTTAATTAGGAAAATCACTTGAAAAACTTACAAACCTCACTTCTTTAAACATTGATTTTTGGGTATTATTTTTATTAATATGGAGAAAATTATATTTATTATGGAAATTTCAGCTTTAAAAAAAATATGCAAATTTTTCTTCCTTTGTTTTATTAATTTCATAATTAAAAAATATTGAATGTTTTTTTATTTTAAAATTTGTGAGAATATTATTTCTAAATTATTATCATGTTACAATTAATTATTGCTATTATATGCATAATTAATTTTTACAATTCTAGGAACCATAAAAGGTCAAACATTCGCAAATTTAATGAAATAATTTCGTCAATTTTACTTTTATTTTTTAAAATTATCATTTACTTCCAATATTTATTATTCTCCATCATTATTAAATAATTATAAATAAAATGGAAAATAATAAAATAATTATTTTTAATAGGAGAAATAATATTGGTGATGAAGGATGCACTTAATTTGGAAAATCACTAGAAAAACTTATAAACCTCACATCTTTAAAAATTAATTTATGGTACTATATTTATTAGTATGTAGAAAATTATATTTATTATGGAAATTTCAGCTTTATAAAAAAATTGCAAATTTTGCTTCCTTTGTTTTATTAATTTCATAATTAAAAAACATTAAATATATTTTTATTTTAAAATTTGCGAGGATATTATTTCTAAATAAAAATCATATTATAATTAATAATTGCATTTCTATTACATATTTAATTTCTACAAATCTCGAAATCATAAAAGGTCAATCATTCGTAAATTTAAAAATGAAATAATTTCGTCAATTTTATATTTATTTTTTAAATTTAATATTTTCTTCCTATATTTATTATACTTCATCATTATTAAATAATTATATATAAAATGTAAAACTAAAAAATTAATTATTATTAATAGTGATAATAAAATTGGTTAGGAAGGATGTACTTAATTTGGAAAATCACTAGAAAAACTTATAAACCTCACATCTTTAAACATTGATTTACGGTACTATATTTATTAGTATAGAGAAAATTATATTTATTATGGAAATTTCAGCTATATAAAAAAAAATTGCAAATTTTTCTTCCTTTGTTTTATTATTTAATAATTTAAAAATATTGAATGTTTTTTTATTTTATAATTTGTGAAGATATTATTTTTTAAATTATTATTATGTTATAATTAATAATTGCTTTTCTATTGCATATTTAATTTCTACAAATTTCAAAACCATAAAATGTCAAACATTCGCATATTTAAATATGAAATAATTTCGTAAATTTTAATTTTATTTTATAAAATTATCCTATACTTCCAATATTTAATATACTCCATCATTATTAAATAATTATAAATAAAATGTAAAACTAAAAAATTAATTATTTTTAATAGTTGTATAATTATGGTTATGAAGGATGCACTTTATTTTGAAAATCACTTGAAAAACTTACAAACCTCACTTCTTTAAACATTAATTTAGAGTATTTTTTTTTTTAATGGAGAAAATTATATATAATATATTATTAAGGAAATTTAATATTCAAAAGAATAGCAAATATTTGTTCCTTTGTTTTATTAATTTCATAATTAAACAATTGAATGTTATTTTATTTTAAAATTTGTGAGGATATTAATTATATATTATTATCATATTATAATTAATAATTGCTTTTATATTGCATATTTAATTTCTACAAATCTTGAAACCATAAAAGATCAAACATTCTCAAATTTAAAAATGAAATAATTTCATCAATTTTACTTTTATTTTTTATACTAGTTATATTTATTATACTCCTTCATTATTGAATAATTATAAGTAAAATGTATAACTTATAATTAATTATTTTTAATAGGATAAATTATATTGGTTATTAAGGATGCACTTAATTAGGAAAATCACTTGAAAAAACTTACAAACCTCACTTCTTTATACGTTAATTTAGGGTACTATTTTCATTAGTATAGAGAAAATTATTGAAATTTCAGCTTTAAAAAAAATTGCTTTTTTATGCATTAGTTTTATTAATTTTATAATTAAAAAATATATAATACTTTTTTATTTTAAAATATGTGAAAATATTATTTCTAATTATTTTCATATTATAATTAATAATTGCTTTTATATTGCATATATAATTTCTACAAATTTCAAAACCATAAAAGGTCAAACATTCGCAAATTTAAAAATGAAATAATTTCGTCAATTTTACTTTTATTTTTTAAAATTATCATTTACTTCCAATATTTATTATACTCCATCATTATTAAATAATTATAAATAAAATGTAAAACTAAAATATTAATTATTTTTAATAGTTGGAATAAAATTAGTTAGAAAGGATGCACTTAATTTGGAAAATCACTTGAAAAACTTACAAACCTCACTTATTTAAACATTGATTTAGTGTACTATTATTATTAGTATAGAGAAAATTATATTTATTATGGAAATTTCTATTTGAAACAAATCAAAATTTTTCTTCCTTTGTTTTATTAATTTCATAATTAAAAAATATTGAATGTTTTTTTAGTTTTAGAATTTGTAGGGATATTAATTATAAATTATTCACATATTATAATTAATAATTACTTTTCTATTACATATTTAATTTCTACAAATCTTGAAACCATAAAAGGTCAAACATTCTCAAATTTTAATAATTTTTAAAATTATCATTTACTTCCAATATTTAATATACTCCATCATTATTAAATAATTATAAATATAATGTAAAACTTTAAAACTAATTATTTTTAATAGTAATAATAATATTGATTAGAAAGGATGCACTTAATTAGGAAAATCACTTGAAAAACTTAAAAATCTCACTTCATTAAAACATTAATTTAAGGTACTATTTTCATTAGTATAGGGAAAATTATATTTATTATGTAAATTTCAGCTTCAAAGAAATTGCAAATTTTTTATCCTTTGTTTTATTAATTTCATAATTAAAAAATATTGAATGTTTTTTATTTTAAAATTTGTGAGGATATTATTTCTAAATTATTATCATATTATAATTAATAATTGTTTTTCTATTGCACATATAATTTCTACGAATCTTGAAACTACAAAAGTTCAAATATTCGCAAATTTTAAAAATTAAATAATTTATTCAATTTTACTTTTATTTTTTAAAATTATCATTTACTTCCTATATTTATTATAATACTCCATCATTATTAAATAATTATAAATAAAATTTACAACTAAAAAAATTAATTATTATTAATAGTGATAATAAAATTGGTTAGGAAGGATGCACTTAATTCGGAAAATCAATTGAAAAACTTAATTTAATTAATAAAATAGTATATATTAATGGATTTTATAAATGATATATTTTATTAAATTATAAAATATAACACTTTATTTATTATATCAATTTTTATTTATTTCATTTATATATATATAAATATAAGAAATATTTATTATGTTTTTTTGATGTTATTTTTAAATTATTATATGACATTTATATGCATGTTATTCAAATTATTTATCAAAAATTAAATAAATACTTTTACGAAAATATTTTTATAATTATTTCTTATATATAAAATAAATTGTTAAAATTTTTTTATTTATACTTATAAAATAATTATATGGATTCTTAAAAAACAGAATAATATTTTAAGATACGATTATCTACAATGCACTGAATAATAAATGTAATTAAACAAAAACTCATGGTACAATTAATAATTTCAAAATATTTTCTTTTTAAGTATAATTTGTTTATATTTCTTTAAACTCTTTAGCTATTCTAAGTAATTACGAACTATTTGTGATAGAATAAAAGCGAAAATTTACAACTCTTCGACATTTATGAAAATAATTAAAAGTTGGTCCATATTAAGCAATTTGCGTCCGCTTAGGCAGCGTGATTAGTATAGAATAGCACCACAGAGTAAGAGCAGAATTTTTTTTCTTTTTTTTACGAATAATCGTTGAGAAAAGCGGATTATTATTCGTTCGTATAGAGGTTTATGCTTAATTGATTCCTATTACTGCAGAAAGAAACTTAAAAGTAGTAAAAGTGCACATCGGGTGTAGTACTAGACTAAGTTTTTCGAATTCCTGCTTTAAATGATTTTCTTGCGGCGAGGAGTTCTTGTAGTACATATTTATATTTAGAAACTAAATTTTTTGAGCTTCCTATTTTTCTAAAACTGGACATCTTACGCTCTTGGATGCATAGATACGGCTTATAAATATATAAAAGCGCTACATTATTCAAAGCACTTTTACTTTATGTTGTAGCGCTGATTTTGAAAATATTTTTCATTTTCCTATACTATACATAGAAAAAATCTATGTGAAAAAAAATTTTCGTCTCCTTGCTTGATAAATTTTAAACTACTTTTTAAACTCTGAGCATTTTTCCCGAAATTTTACTATTTTCAAAACGATATATCGGCAGTTTCTCTTCAAAGAAATTCGTCTATTAAAGCAATTATGTCAATAATAAGTTGAAATTACTTTATCACACTTTTTGAGAAACCAAAAGCTGTTGTCGTAACTGGAAGAAACCATCTTTAAAAGCAAAATAGCAGATTCTATATTTTATGGCTTTTTTTTCATTATGAATGATATTATTCTACTTATGATAGGATAGGAACTTTCGGCATTATTTTTCAGCATTTATTTTGCTCCAAAAAAAAAAAAAAGCAGAACCTTCTACTAATATTTTTATAATTTCTGCAGTCTGATTGATCACAACTTCTTCAAAGAATTTCAAAAAAAGAATCCGTATTAAATCCTGCGCTCTGCTCATAAGCTTAAAATAGTGTACAAACTTCTGTTCTTCTTGTTCGCGATTTGCAAACACCTAAATGAGTTTTATGTTACTGTGGCCATCATCTTTCAATTCAGGTTTTCTTACAGTTCAAAGTTTCTCAAAGACTATATAGGGAGCGCCTCCATTCGATTCATGCTATTTTAACATCTGTTTCTCAACCACAACAAATTTTAAAAAGTCTATCGATTAGAAAAACTACAAGTTATTCTTATTTTTTTACTAGTCTCTCCAAAGCAGCTGTTTCTTGATTTTCCCTTGCATTTTTTTAAGCTGCTTTTTCTATATATTATTTCATTATGCCCTCTAATCATGAACCCAGTTTCCATCTTCCCTATCTTATTGTTTTTCTTATGCAAATTGAAGTAAGAAATTTAAATGATTGTTAAGTTGTTATCATTTTTAAACTGCGCAACTTTAACTAGACTTTTTATATTCCTAAATTGCGGAGTAAAGTATTCATTCCCTTCGTTAATTTTAGATTTTAAAGAAAAGTAAAAATCAATTTATTTAGCTCTTCAATTCGATAAGATTCGAAGAAGAAAAGAAATCATTGCCAATGCTGATGTTTTCAGAGTAGTACGAGAGGTTTTGTTTGAGAAATTCTATAACACACTAGTTTAGTCTAAGTCCTTCCCTTTTATGTGAAGAACTATTTAATGTCTACAAACCCTTTAGTTTTAATTAAATGATTAGTTTTTTGAATCATTTATTTTGAAAGAGCAAATTGATTTCTGATGATTCTTTGAAATTATTCATAAAACGAAGCATTTTTGTCATTACCATAAATATTTTTAGCACTTCAAATTTCGTAAACATTAATTTCCATTTTCAAACTGCTTTCTTATAGAGAATTAGTTAAAAGTACTTCATAAGAGTATAAATAATGATATTTATCTTCAAATATACATTAGATATTAAAAGTTAATGAGAGGAAAATATTTAAGAAGAATCAAGATCGTGAGAATTAAATAGTGGAATAATGAACTAAATATAACTTAAAAATAAAAAATTATTGAAAACGATCTAATTCATAATAATGTTCTAAAAATTGCCCAAATTAATAAGAACTAACGATATCAGATGCTGATGTATTTCTTTATTGAGAAGAATACCTAAGCCTTGATAACTAATTAATGAAGTAATTAGATGATATTTCATTTCATAGGACTTTTTAGTTTTATTATTATTTATATAAACTGTTTAAAAAAATAAAAATTCTAGTAAAACATTTATAATTCATATCTATACATATCTATAAAAATAATATTTAATATATGTAACTGTAACTTATTTGTATTGTATTTGATTGATGTCGCTCAAATTAACTTATTTTTGAAAAGTTCCACAAGAAGAAAATTTAGTAATGCCAACAAACGAAGCTTCAAAAAAGCTAGCCAAAGGAAATCAATAAACTAAAATTTGTTTTCTTATGAATATATATACTTTGTAATTTATAATTCACATAGTTTTTGATAGGGTAAGCTGATTTCGGTTGGTTATTTGAAATTATAGGTATAATAAAGTGTTAACTAAAAATACTCCTTTTTAAACTTCGATTTTCTCATCATAATTTTTATATTTCTAAACTGAATTTAAACATCTGCAGAATTTTCTGTAAATAATTTTAAGGTTGCTAGGTAAGTAGGTAGGTTTAGAAAGTAGTTAAATGACAATTCTTTTCAATCCAACATGAAAGTCCTGCCCCAAATTACTTTAAAAGACTATTTTACTACTAGAAATACTTGTGTAGTTAGAGGCCATCAATCCCACCTCTCCCTTAATGTGATACTTTAACATTTTGGTAAGGATATAGATACCTTCCTTTAAGATGAATTAAATGTAAACCTGAATTCAATTAAGGAAAAATCTAATTTATCAAGAAATTAAAAGAGTATACTCTACGGAAAAAGAGAGGAAAATGAACTAAAAATAGCTTTCATTTTAAAATAAGTAGAAAACTACACTTAACTCTAATAGTGTCCCTAGAAATCGCAGTATCAACAAATAGGTAGAGAACCCCAACCTTGATAATTAATTCTTGAAGTAGGTTGATGACACTATATGGGATTTAATGCTAAATCTTCCTTAAAACAAACACCCCCCACATTAACTTAGTTTACTTCAATTATAAAATTATATTTAATAATAACTCTGAATTACTTAAATAAATGAATATTGTGATGTTCGTTTTATAGTATTTATATTTAACCGTAGCAAGGTATAACTTTCTTCAAAATAAAAATGAATAAAAATAAACTTTCAAAAAATTTAATTTTGTTTTATTTTGTTTTTTTCACATTTTTCTGCATATATTGATTAGTGATTTTATTATTTTTTGAACACATTATTTTATTTTTTTAGAAAATTAATGATTTGTTTGAAAAAAAATGATTATTTTACTAAATATATATAAACTATATGTTATTTTCAATCTATATTTTTTGAAAAATAAATTTTTTTTTGTTTCATTGATACTCAAATTTCATTTACGAAAAAAGAAAAATAAATTAAAGAAAATTAAACAATATAGTATATATACAAATTTAATTCTTAAAATACCTAACATAACATTTTATTTTAATCATTTTTTTTTTTGAAGAAAGTTATAAAAAAAAAAAATTTTAAATATACTTAAACAATAAATTGTAATTAAATATAAAACGGAAAAATTATAACTAAAAAAAAAAAGAAAAATTTAAATTTGAAATTACTTTAGAATAAAGAAATATAGAAAATAATAATAAAATATTTAAAAATATTAATATTAATTATTAGTTAAGAATTTTATTTATTAAATTAATTTTCAAAAATTAAATATATCATATATCAAAAATATCATTAATATCTTCACTATAAATAATCCTATTAAAATGAAATAAATTAATTGTTTTATATAGTAAACAAGTTTATAGTTATGGGATAATTGCTGAAATAAGGTTAAATATTTAAAAAATATTTATATTATAAAAGGAAAACAAATTTCATTTGTTTTTTATGTGAAATAATATTTTATTTTAAAATAATATTATCTCCAAATTAATAAAATAAGTACAAAATTATATATTTTAAGAAGTTAAGTTCGTGAATTTTTCAAGTGATTTTCCGAATTAAGTACATCCTTCCTAACCAATTTTATTTCCACTATTAAAATAAATTAAGTTAATTGTTTTAAATGGTAAATAAATAACATTATATTCATGGTATAAATGGAGAAGATAATCCATTTAAAAATTAAAAATCAATTCATTTGTAAATTTGTTTAACATAAATTTTCTGATTTTTGATTAAAAAAAACCAGATTTATTAGAAAATGAAGAAAATAAAAAAATTAATATAATTAAATATTTGATATGTTTTTCCTTTCAAATTAATAAAAATTCAATATTTCTTTAGTAAGTAAGAATAATTAAGTAAAAAACGAATTTGATTTGTTTTTTGTAGTGAAATTCTATTTTTAACATAATAATATTATCTCCAAATTAACTAAATTAGTACTTTAAATCTAAATTTAAAAAAGTTAGCTTTGTGAGTTTTTCAAGTGAGTTTCCGAATTAAGTACATCCTTCATCACCAATTTCATTGATCCTATTAAAATTAATTAAGTTAATTGTTTTAAACTGTAAATAACAATACATTTATGATATAAATGGGGAAGATAATACATTTAAAAATTAAAAATCATTTCATTTATAAATTTGTTTCTCAGAAATTTTCTGATTTTTGAATTAAAAAAAATAAGATTTATTAGAAAATGAAAAAAAAATAAAAAATCAATTTCTTTAAATATTTGGAAAGTTTTTCCTCTCAAATTAAGAATAATTTAATATATCTTTATATTGTAAGAATAATAAAGGGTAAAATACAAAGCTTTAATAAATTAAAATAAATAATTATTAGTTACTCATTTAGTTATTAGTATCAGAATTAATATAGATGAATTATAAGTTTATAATTGTTTTATATATTAATTAATAAATATATATTTAAAAATATAAACAATTTGGTTTGTTATAAAATTTCTCATGTTTTTTAGTTCGTATAAAATAATTTTTCCTAAATTTTAATTTTGTTTTCCTCAAGGGTCTTTATAAAAGTCTGCTAATTAATCTTTCGCTGATATCCTTAAAGATATCTGAGTAATTATTTTTAATTTTGTTTAAATTCTATGATATTTATTAAACTTCTAAATGAAGCTCATATTTAAAGACTCAAATTTATATTTAATTAGTTTTTATTATTTTGTTTAAATATTAGTTTGAACTATTTTTTAATGTTATTTATTAGGTAGTTAATTGTTGATTTTCTAAATTCTGAAAAAAGGACTTATAACTTATATAACTGAGTTTTTTTCCTATTAGAATTGTAATTATTTGAAAGCTTCCTGGCGATGCTACTACTTTATTGGCATTTTATTCTAGTTATATTATTATTATTAGATTTTATAGAAAATAATTTTCGAAAGTAAAAAATTTATATTATTTTTTAAATTTTCTTCTTATTCTATGGATAAAGATGAAGAATTTTCTGCTTCTAATTCTATTTTTTAAATGCAAAATTACATTTCAATTTCCTATAATTCTCATAATTTATTATTTATTAAAAGTTATTTTGCTGAAACCTGAATTTTTTTTGTTGCTTTTATTATGCCAGTATTTTTATAATTTTAAAGTCATACAAAATCTTTTGCTTTCGTTTCTTTTTAAAAAAATAAATTTCTTTTCTGGTTAGCTATGTCTATTTTTTATCTATTGGGAATTTCATTTACTTTCAGATCGTTTTTTGGCTTTTTATTTTATAGTTGTTTCTGAAAATAATGTGTTCTGATCTTCTAAACCAAGAAGAAATTTGTTTTAGATTATTGACTGTAGTGTAAGCAAATATTTCTTCACATGAGTATTTTTTTTTAACAAATTTTTAGTTTTCAAAAATAGTTATTTTGTGATAATTTTTGTTCTTATTCTTCTTCTTCTTTAAATTTAGCTAATAAAGTAACCGTTTATTTAATTAACGCAGAAAATTTTGCTTCAAAGTTACTGCGGCTAGCAAAACAATTTATCAGAACTAAACTATTTATAAAAAGGAATAGATATCTGTTTAAAATATTTTGTTTTTGTTTTTCAGAAATCGCTTTCGTTTGATCATCTGATGAGAAAAGTAGTTTTCCAATCCACTATATTTTTATCAGACAAATCATTTTCTTGTTGTTCTTCGAAATTTCATTTAAAAGGAAAAGAATTTTGCCTGACTCATCAAATTGAAAGCAATTAAAATTAAATTAATTTTTTAACCATTATTTTCTAGTATCGAAAAAGCTAAAAAAGCTTCTTCAGAACTTTCTATAAACATTTATTTTTGCAGTTTGGAGTCAATGTTGAATCTTAATGACAGACTCTTCTTCAAATTAATGAAATTTTAGATGTTGAAATCAATTTATTTTTTCTAAGTGTAAAATACAAAATTGATTCATTTTTTCGCTTCACTGCGACTAATGCTTCTCTCACTTTCTCTTCAGTAATAAATATGTTTATAGGGCTTTTTTTAATTAATTGTATTATATTTTTAATAATTATTATTATTCATCGATATTTTTGGAAACTCTCCTTTACAAGGCATATTCTAAATTTATATTTGTTTTTAGGTTTCGGTAAAATCGATGAAGAGTAGTATGTATAACTAGTTAAAAAAAATATTTTTAATTTTTGATGATATTTATTTCTATGCTATTTCTGCTGATGAATTTAATTTTTCTCTTTTTTTTCTTGTAAATACATCCTCTTTTTTATTGGAAGTTTTTTGCCTTAAATTATTACTGCTACTAATTGTCTTTTTTCATTAATACAACTTCTTCTTTTACTAGATTTGTTATTTTTATTATTATAATTCAGTTTATGAGTTATTTTTATGGCTGGACCTCTAATCATATTATTTTTATATCAACATTTTTCACTTAACTCCCCAAAGTCAAAAATGTGATATAAGGGCCCAATTACACTCATATTTAAATATTTTATTTTAATTTATGATTTTTTATGGCTATTTATGTTGCCTTTTGACTATTTTAAAATTCTAGAATGCAAATCGCACTGAAAATAATTATCTTATATATATTTGATTATTTTATTTTGAAATTTCACATTCTATTTAATCATTTAATAAATAATAATCAAATTATATTAATCTGGGTATAAATTGACTAATAAAATAGTGTAGCAAAAATAAAAATAATAATTTTACAAATAATTCATTTATTATAATATTAAATAATTTTAATTATTTTAATACTTTACAAATTAGGGTTTACTATGAAAGTAATTTAAAAGGCTTCCAAATTTAATAATCATAAAGTGGTTAAAATACTGTTAGTTCTAACAAAAGAAATGAGAAATTTAAATTAATAAAGAAATGCTATTTATTTATTTATTCAAAAATAAAATTTATATAAATTATAATGAAATTGATAGACACTTGTTAATAAAATTGTTCAAATTTCACTTAGTCATTATACATTTTTTTTATATATATAAATAATTAACTATGCTAGAATTAGTTTAATCTTTTCTAAGTGAAAAATAAAAAAATTAATTCGGATTATTCGCTTTGCAGTATTTAGAAGACTTGAAGTAAACTTTTTATTTCTGAGAAGGTTCCAAGAATCTAACTAAAGTAGGGCTAAAAACAAATGGATGCACTCTAAATTCATAAACTAAGTTTTTATATCACAGAGTTCTCATTTTACAGACCAATTCAATTCAATAAACAAAGCCTAAAAATACACACTTCTACAACAAAAATATAAAATTTATTATAATTTCAAAATTATTAAGATAAGCCAAGTATAATAACTGCTAATATTTGTTTGTTATTCTTTTCCGAAATTATATTCCTTTGCTTAGAAGAGTATTTCATAATTTCATTTTTTTAGAAAGGACACTTCGACTTATGGCAGCTCTTTGAATTTTTGGTATCATAAAGAGCATTTTAAGCTTTCTAGAAGTGTGCATTTCACTATTAAATTCTTAGTTTTCATTTTATACCTCTGTCTTCACTTTTTTGATTTTATTACCTTTTTTTGTTTATCTGTTTTCAAAACTTGTATGCTTTTTATTTCAAAAATGATAAGAATAGATTTTTCCTTTAGGAATATTTTTATAAGAAGTTTCTAGAGGTTTTTCGAAATTCATATAAATTGAAGACCATTTGGCCGTTGATTCAGGAACTGAAAACATTCGTTTTTAAAATAATTACTATTTTCCATTATTTGTCCATTTCTAATCAACTAGCCAGAAACGATATTGTAGGTATAATAATAGTCTCTTTAATTAAAGATTGGATATTTTCAAAGTAGAAATCATCTTATTTTTCGTTTGCTAATAATAATTAATTGACTATACGTTATTTTATGATAAAAAAATCAACAATAATAAGCCCTTTTTTATTTAGAATAATTATTTTATGATGCTTAAATTAGTTTTCTAAAAGGAAATATTTCATTTAGATTTAGCAATTTAAAATTTTATTGCAATTTTCACTTACTTTCACGATGAAAGAAAACATATTTTTGCCGCTTTTTTGGTTCTAATAATTTAATTTTTTGCTACTTACTAATTTTCTTGAATATCGAAAATATCAATTATAACTCAGCACCGATCAATACTTCATCTATATAGAGCAGTTTTCGCGCATTTTTTAGCCTCTGCGGGGCTAATATATTTTTTTTTCTTGCTGTTCTTCGTTGACATTAGAGGAAATTTCAAAGCTTTGTCTAGTACTTGTTATCAGACACATTCTTATTAGATCCTGAATTTTGTAAATGAAATTGCAATTTATAAAATAAATCACTCTGGGTACTCTAAATAAACAACGATTTGGTATATTTTGAGTTTTTTTTACCTGTTTATTCTTTGATTTATTGGAAGGAAATATCTTTTATACAAAAAAGATGATGATATTAATTGAGATTGGGCAAAAACCTATCTATTTCAGCGACATCTGCACCGCTGAAACCGTTCAGTTTCTGTTATTTTCTGACGAATTCCAAAACACTTCGCCAGCTCTCAACTGCTCGATTTCAAAAGGCAAGCAACTTTTTTTATGAATTTATTGGTTTTTAGTTACACGCAACAGACTAGGGAAACTTCAGAAATTTGGAAAAAATTCTTGTCTTTTTCATTGTCGAACACAAGATCGTCAAAGTATGTTCTGATCATCAAAAGCATCTTCACTTTGGATACTCGTCGAGTCGCAGATACTTTATTAAGCCAGACAGGCGGGATTTGGAGCCGCCCTTTGATATTATTTTCTATCTTTCACGATGCAGATTGCCCACAACTTCATCGTAGCCATCGAGCAGAAATACGACTTCGCTTTTGCCTTTCTACGCGACTTCATTCAAATAAATTTTCTAAAAACTTGGCTATTTCAGATTCGCAATAGAAGAGAGACATTGTAGTTTTACTCATAGGCGATGTGTAATTTTTCGGCATATATCGATGATTTTCGCTTTTTGAATAGTGATATAATATATATCCCTGGCGTGTTTCCAAACCTTACTACATACCTCTCTTCTACTAACAGATATAAATATTTCTGCTGTTGCTGTTGTTGCTGAATTTGCAATTCGTAGGACATAAAAACCAAGATTAAAGTCTTTTTAGGCTTTTGAAATAGTGATGATATGATATATGTGTTTAAGCAACATAAAACAATAAGAATAATATTAAAAAATAAGGGCGTATAATTGTTGATTTTTTAATGTATTAATAAGTTATTTTTATATTTGAAGAGTTATTCAAATTTGAGTTTCATATAAAATAAGTTGGTTTCAACTTAGAAAATCTCTAAAATTTAAAGAGACTATAGTTATATATACTAATGAGTATACTTATCAAATATTTATGCTAAATATTAAATCATCACTAATTAATATATATTGATATAATATAGTAATTGAAATTAAAAAAGAGGAATAAATTTTAAAATTTACTTGCAAAAAAAATATTTTGAATGCAAAAAATAAATAAATATCATAAAAAAAAAATATAAATAAAAAATTTTTAAACATATTATTTATAAATAAATAAACTTTTTCGATCATGATTCGATTATTGTTTTAAATTATTTTTAAGCGAAATAATGTTTTAAAATTATTAATTTGATAGTATTTTATTTATATATATTTATACTATGTTTCTATAAAAGTAATTACTATATGATAATAATAGTATTATTTCATAGTATAATATAAATTAATATTTATATTTACTAATTTAAAATTAATTTTAAATTTTTAAAATTTGCAATTTTTTTTATGTTTTTTCTATACAATAATAAATTATTTTAACTTAATTTCATAAAATTAAATCTAACTAATTATATAGTAAAACGAATTTATCATTATTTAGTATCAGTTTCAGAATTTATTGGGTCCTACAAACTTCGAAGGTTCTAGGTTTATACAGCTTTAGTTATCGTAGCCTAGATAAAGGCTTCGAATGGGACTGGGAGTTCTAGGGACACTACTAGGGATCAGGTTAGATTCTATTGAATTTAAAATGAAGGCTATTTTTAGTTCATTTTCCTCTTTTCTTCCTTAGAGTTTACTTTTTTAGTTTCCTGGGTTCTCAAAACTAAGATCTTTATCAAAATATCTGGTTTTAGCGTATATGTAAATTGAACGCTTATCATTATTTCTTCTATATAAATATTGAAGAAAGCGGGAGCAAGGGGGTCTCGCTAGTTCGTTCCATCTCTCAGACAAGTAATTTGATTTCCATCTGAAAAGAAAACTCTTTAAGAGAGGAGTTCTAGAAATTGGAATTCATTATCTTCGAAAATTTTCAGTTTCCTAATGGTTTCAAATAACCTATTTTTATTTATAGTATTATAAGCAGAAGAGAAGTCTAAAAAAAACGCGCATTAATTATGCTTTGAATTGTAGATAATAATTTTCTAAAGAACTAGTTCAAACTAACATGGGTTTGGGGTGATAATACCAATTTAGTTTTTAATAAAGGAATAGTTTTTATAATTCTTCAGTTTAGGATAAATAAAGCCTCACTACTAACCGTTTAAAAGCTCGACTAAGCACCACTATTGCTCATATAAATGGTTGATATCCATCTAGTTAAACAATAAAATATATATATACAATTTATTCTATAATTTTTTAAGAAATTGCGCTCTGAATTGCCTGACTCTTAGAAAAAATTTCTTAAAAATACATAATTCGTTTTATCGACATTTGATTAATTTTGTGTATTTATTTATTTAATTATTTATTTATATATTTATATATATAGTTATTAATTTAATTTAAGAATCATAATTTAAAAAACTGTAATCACTAATTTAGTGGTCTAGGAACATTAAATTAGTGTAAAATATTATATTGATTTTGCTATATTAAAATATTGAATAAAAAATTGTGATATATTAATGCTAATCAAAATTGTATAATTAAGACTTATTTAAGATGAGCAGCGTAATGTATTATTTATTAAAGCATATGATATATATTAATAAAATAAAATATTTCAAAAATAAGATTAACAATAGATTAGTTATAAATATTCAATTTAAATATTAAAAATATAAAATATGTTATTTGAAGTGATAAAAAACATTCAATCAAACACTCAATCAATCAATCAAAAGAAAAACTAAAAATTAAATAAATAAATAAATAAATAAATAAATAAATAAATAGCATAAATTAATGGGAAATAGTTGTTTTATTAAGAAAAAAATATAATTATAAAAATAATAGTATATTTTAAATATATAATAAGAATTAGTGGTTTAGAAATAATTATTTGTAACAATAAAAGTAAAAAATGAAAGGATAAAAAATAAATATATGGTTTAATAAATATATGAGAAATATATGCCAAAATACATTAAATAAAATTTAAGAGAAATAAAATAAGTAAATGAGTTATTATTAGCTAATTAAATAAGAATCAATTTTGGGTAAATATTAAATATAATCTAATATAATATTTTGTAATATTGGATATTATAGTATTTTAATTTGACAAATTCATATTATAAGAATTAATATTATGGATGAATAATATATAATACTATATTATAATATATTTTTTTAATAAATAAATTTTAAAATGTATGATTAATAAATAAAGATTATAAAGTAAAAATATATGTATTATAATAATTAAAATACTAAAAATTTTAAAATCATTAAATATCAAACATTCGCCAATTAAAAAAATGAAATAATTTCGTCAATTTAACTTTAATTTTTTAAATAATCATTTACTTCCAATATTTATTATACTCCATCATTATTAAATAATTATAAATAAAATGTAAAACTAAAAAATTAATTATTTTTAATAGGTATAAAAATATAGGTGATGAAGGATGCAATTAATTTGGAAAATCACTTGAAAAACTTACTCACCTCACTTCTTTATACATTCATTTAGGGTACTATTTTTTATTAATATGGAGAAAATTATATTTATTATGGAAAATTCAGCTTCAAAGAAATAGCAAATTTTTCTGCCTTTGCTTTATTAATTTCATAATTAAAAAATATTGAATGTTTTTTTATATTAAATTTGTGAGGATATTAATTATATATTATTATCATATTATAATTAATAATTGCTTTTCTATTGCATATTTAATTTCTACAAATATCGAAACCATAAAAGGTCAAACATTCGCCAATTAAAAAAATGAAATAATTTCGTCAATTTTACTTTTTTTTTAAAATAATCATTTACTTCCAATATTTATTATACTCCATCATTATTAAATAATTATAAATAAAATGTAAAACTAAAAAATTAATTATTATTAATAGGAAAAATAACATTGGTTAGGAAGGATGCACTTAATTTGGAAAATCACTTGAAAAACTTACAAGCCTCACTTCTTTAAACATTAATTTAAGGTACTATTTTTTTTAAATGGAGAAAATGATATTTATTTAGTAAAATTCAGCTTCAAAGAAATAGCAAATTTTGTATCCTTTGTTTTATTAATTTCATTATTAAAAAATATTGAATGTTTTTTATTTGAAAATTTGTGAGGATATTATTTCATAATTATTATCATATTATAATTAATAATTGCTTTTCTATTGCATATTTAATTTCTTCAAATATCGGAACCATAAAAGGTCAAACATTCGCAATTAAAAAAATGAAATAATTTCTTCAATTTTACTTTTATTTTTTATAATAATCATTTACTTCCAATATTTATTATTCTCCATCATTATTAAATAATTATAAATTAAATGTAAAACTAAAAATTAATTATTTTTAATAGGGAAAATAATATTGGTTAGGAAGGATGCTCTTAATTAGGAAAATCACTTGAAAAACTTACAAGCCTCACTTCTTTAGATATTAATTTATGGTACTATTTTTTTTTAAAAAAAAATGATATTTATTTAGGAAAATTCAGCTTCAAAGAAATAGCAAATTTTGTATACTTTGTTTTATTAATTTCATAATTAAAAATATTGAATGTTTTTTTATATTAAAATTTGTGAGGATATTAATTATATATTATTATCATATTATAATTAATAATTGCTTTTCTATTGCATATTTAATTTCTACAAATATCGGAACTATAAAAGGTCAAACATTCGCCAATTAAAAAAATAAAATAATTTCTTCAATTTTACTTTTATTTTTTAAAATAATCATTTACTTCCAATATTTATTATTCTCCATCATTATTAAATAATTATAAATTAAATGTAAAACTAACAAATTAATTATTTTTAATAGGAATAATAACATTGGTTAGGAAGGATGCACTTAATTTGGAAAATCACTTGAAAAACTTACAAGCCTCACTTCTTTAAACATTAATTTAAGGTACTATTTTTTTTTAAATGGAGAAAATGATATTTATTTAGGAAAATTCAGCTTCAAAGAAATAGCAAATTTTGTATCCTTTGTTTTATTAATTTCATAATTAAAAAATATTGAATGTTTTTGTATTTGAAAATTTGTGAGGATATTATTTCATAATTATTATAACATTATAATTAATAATTGCTTTTCTATTGCATATTTAATTTCTACAAATATCGGAACAATAAAAGGTCAAACATTCGCCAATTAAAAAAATGAAATAATTTCGTCAATTTTACTTTTATTTTTTAAATAATCATTTACTTCCAATATTTATTATTCTCCATCATTATTAAATAATTATAAATTAAATGTAAAACTAAAAAATTAATTATTTTTAATAGGGAAAATAATATTGGTTAGGAAGGATGCTCTTAATTAGGAAAATCACTTGAAAAACTTACAAGCCTCACTTCTTTAGATATTAATTTATGGTACTATTTTTTTTAAAAAAAAATGATATTTATTTTGGAAAATTCAGCTTCAAAGAAATTGCAAGTTTTGTATCCTTTGTTATATTAATTTCATAATTAAAAAATATTGAATGTTTTTGTATTTGAAAATTTGTGAAGATATTATTTCATAATTATTATCATATTATAATTAATAATTGCTTTTCTATTGCATATTTAATTTCTACAAATATCGGAACAATAAAAGGTCAAACATTCGCCAATTAAAAAAATAAAATAATTTCTTCAATTTTAATTTTATTTTTTAAAATAATCATTTACTTCCAATATTTATTATACTCCATCATTATTAAATAATTATAAATAAAATGTAAAACTAAAAAATTAATTATTATTAATAGGAAAAATAACATTGGTTAGGAAGGATGCACTTAATTTGGAAAATCACTTGAAAAACTTACAAGCCTCACTTCTTTAAACATTGATTTAGGGTACTATTTTTTTTTAAATGGAGAAAATGATATTTATTAAGGAAAATTCAGCTTCAAAGAAATAGCAAATTTTGTATCCTTTGTTTTATTAATTTCATTATTAAAAAATATTGAATGTTTTTGTATTTGAAAATTTGTGAGGATATTATTTCATAATTATTATAACATTATAATTAATAATTGCTTTTCTATTGCATATTTAATTTCTACAAATATCGGAACTATAAAAGGTCAAACATTTACCAATTAAAAAAATAAAATAATTTCATCAATTTTACTTTTATTTTTTAAAATAATCATTTATACTTCATCATTATTAAATAATTATAAATAAAATGTAAAACTAAAAAATTAATTATTTTTAATAGGAATAATAACATTGGTTAGGAAGGATGCACTTAATTTGGAAAATCACTTGAAAAACTTACAAGCCTCACTTCTTTAAACATTAATTTAAGGTACTATTTTTTTTAAATGGAGAAAATGATATTTAATTTGGATAATTCAGCTTCAAAGAAATAGCAAATTTGGTATCCTTTGTTTTATTAATTTCATAATTAAAAATATTGAATGTTTTTTATTTTAAAATTTGTGAGGATATTATTTCATAATTATTATAACATTATAATTAATAATTGCTTTTCTATTGCATATTTAATTTCTACAAATATCGAAACTATAAAAGGTCAAACATTTACCAATTAAAAAATAAAATAATTTCGTCGATTTTACTATTATTTTTTAAAATAATCATTTACTTCCAATATTTATTATTCTCCATCATTATTAAATAATTATAAATTAAATGTAAAACTAAAAAATTAATTATTTTTAATAGGAATAATAACATTGGTTAGGAAGGATGCACTTAATTTGGAAAATCACTTGAAAAACTTACAAGCCTCACTACTTTAAACATTGATTTAGGGTACTATTTTTTTTAAATGGAGAAAATGATATTTATTTAGGAAAATTCAGCTTCAAAGAAATAGCAAATTTTGTATCCTTTGTTTTATTAATTTCATTATTAAAAAATATTGAATGTTTTTTATTTTAAAATTTGTGAGGATATTATTTCATAATTATTATAACATTATAATTAATAATTGCTTTTCTATTGCATATTTAATTTCTACAAATATCGGAACTATAAAAGTTCAAACATTTACCAATTAAAAAAATAAAATAATTTCGTCGATTTTACTATTTTTTTTAAATAATCATTTACTTCCAATATTTATTATTCTCCATCATTATTAAATAATTATAAATAAAATGTAAAACTAAAAAATTAATTATTTTTAATAGGAATAATAACATTGGTTAGGAAGGATGCACTTAATTTGGAAAATCACTTGAAAAACTAACAAGCCTCACTTCTTTAAACATTAATTTAAGGTACTATTTTTTTTTAAATGGAGAAAAATGATATTTATTTTGGAAAATTCAGCTTCAAAGAAATAGCAAATTTGGTATCCTTTGTTTTATTAATTTCATAATTAAAAAATATTGAATTTTTAGTATTTGAAAATTTGTGAGGATATTATTTCATAATTATTATCATATTATAATTAATAATTGCTTTTCTATTGCATATTTAATTTCTACAAATATCGGAACTATAAAAGGTCAAACATTTAACAATTAAAAAATAAAATAATTTCCATCAATTTTACTTTTATTTTTAAAATAATCATTTACTTCCAATATTTATTATACTCCATCATTATTAAATAATTATAAATAAAATGTAAAACTAAAAAATTAATTATTATTAATAGGAATAATAACATTGGTTAGGAAGGATGCACTTAATTTGGAAAATCACTTGAAAAACTAACAAGCCTCACTTCTTTAGATATTCATTTTTAGTACTATTTTTTTTTAAATGGAGAAAATGATATTTATTTTAGATAATTCAGCTTCAAAGAAATAGCAAATTTTGTATCCTTTGTTTTATTAATTTCATAATTAAAAAATATTGAATGTTTTAGTATTTGAAAATTTGTGAGGATATTATTTCATAATTATTATCACATTATAATTAATAATTGCTTTTCTATTGCATATTTTATTTCTACAAATCTCGAAATCATAAAAGGTCAAACATTCGCAAATTTAAAAATAAAATAATTTCTTCAATATTACTATTATTTTTTAAAATAATCATTTACTTCCAATATTTATTATTCTCCATCATTATTAAATAATTATAAATAAAATGTAAAACTAAAAAATTAATTATTTTTAATAGGAATAATAACATTGGTTAGGAAGGTTGCACTTAATTTGGAAAATCACTTGAAAAACTTACAAGCCTCACTTCTTTAAACATTAATTTATGGTACTATTTTTTTTTAAATGGAGAAAATGATATTTAATTTGGATAATTCAGCTTCAAAGAAATAGCAAATTTTGTATCTTTTGTTTTATTAATTTCATAATTCAAAAATATTGAATGTTTTTATTTTAAAATTTGTGAGGATATTATTTCATAATTATTATCATATTATAATTAATAATTGCTTTTCTATTGCATATTTAATTTCTACAAATATCGGAACCATAAAAGGTAAAATATTCACCAATTAAAATAATAAAATAATTTCGTCAATTTAACTTTAATTTTTTAAAATAATCATTTACTTCCAATATTTATTATACTCCATCATTATTAAATAATTATAAATAAAATGTAAAACTATAAAATTAATTATTATTAACAGGGAAAATAATATTGGTGATGAAGGTTGCACTTAATTTGGAAAATCACTTGAAAAACTAACAAGTCTCACTTCTTTAAACATTGATTTAGGGTACTATTTTTTTTAAATGGAGAAAATGATATTTATTTAGGAAAATTCAGCTTCAAAGAAATAGCAAATTTTGTATCCTTTGTTTTATTAATTTCATAATTAAAAAATATTGAATGTTTTTAATTTTAAAATTTGTGAGGATATTATTTCATAATTATTATAACATTATAATTAATAATTGCTTTTCTATTGCATATTTAATTTCTACAAATATCGGAACAATAAAAGGTCAAACATTCGCCAATTAAAAAAATGAAATAATTTCGTCAATTTTACTTTTATTTTTTAAATAATCATTTACTTCTAATATTTATTATACTCCATCATTATTAAATAATTATAAATAAAATGTAAAACTAAAAAATTAATTATTTTTAATAGTTGGAATAAAATTGGTAATGAAGGTTGCACTTAATTTGGAAAATCACTTGAAAAACTAACAAGCCTCACTTCTTTAAACATTAATTTAAGGTACTATTTTTTTTAAATGGAGAAAATAATATTTATTTTGGAAAATTCAGCTTCAAAGAAATAGCAAATTTTGTATCCTTTGTTTTATTAATTTCATAATTAAAAATATTGAATGTTTTTGTATTTGAAAATTTGTGAGGATATTATTTCATAATTATTATCATATTATAATTAATAATTGCTTTTCTATTGCATATTTAATTTCTACAAATATCGGAACAATAAAAGGTCAAACATTCGCCAATTAAAAAAATGAAATAATTTCGTCAATTTTACTTTTATTTTTTAAAATAATCATTTACTTCTAATAATTAAAATACTCCATCATTATTAAATAATTATAAATAAAATGTAAAACTAAAAAATTAATTATTTTTAATAGGGAAAATAATATTGGTGATGAAGGTTGCACTTAATTTGGAAAATCACTTAAAAAACTAACAAGCCTCACTTCTTTAAACATTAATTTAAGGTACTATTTTTTTTTAAATGGAGAAAATGATATTTATTTAGGAAAATTCAGCTTCAAAGAAATAGCAAATTTTGTATCCTTTGTTTTATTAATTTCATTATTAAAAAATATTGAATGTTTTTTTATTTGAAAATTTGTGAGGATATTATTTTATAATTATTATCATATTATAATTAATAATTGCTTTTCTATTGCATATTTAATTTATACAAATATCGGAACCATAAAAGGTCAAACATTCGCCAATTAAAAAATGAAATAATTACGTCAATTTTACTTTTATTTTTTAAAATAATCATTTACTTCTAATATTTATTATACTCCATCATTATTAAATAATTATAAATAAAATGTAAAACTAAAAAATTAATTATTTTTAATAGTTGTAATAATATTATTTAGAAAGGTTGCACTTAATTAGGAAAATCACTTGAAAAACTAACAAGCCTCACTTCTTTAAACATTAATTTATGGTACTATTTTTTTTTAAATGGAGAAAATGATATTTATTTTGGATAATTCAGCTTCAAAGAAATAGCAAATTTTGTATCCTTTGTTTTATTAATTTCATAATTAAAAAATATTGAATGTTTTTTATTTTAAAATTTGTGAGGATATTATTTCATAATTATTATAACATTATAATTAATAATTGCTTTTCTATTGCATATTTAATTTCTACAAATATCGGAACAATAAAAGGTCAAACATTCGCCAATTAAAAAAATGAAATAATTTCGTCAATTTTACTTTTATTTTTTAAAATAATCATTTACTTCCAATATTTATTATTCTCCATCATTATTAAATAATTATAAATAAAATGTAAAACTAAAAAATTAATTATTTTTAATAGGAATAATAACATTGGTTAGGAAGGATGCACTTAATTTGGAAAATCACTTGAAAAACTTGATTTAATTAATAAATAAATATATATTTAATGAATTTTATTTAATATATCTTTTATTAAATTTTAAAATTTAACACTTTATTTAATATATCTATTTTTATTTGTTTCATTTATATATCTTAAATATAAGAAATATTTATAATATTTTTTTGATGTTATTTCTAAATTATTATATGATATTTTTACACATTTATAAGCATATTATTTAAATTATTTTTCAAAAATTATAAAATTCTTTTAAGAAAATATTTTTAAAATTATTTATAGTTTTGCATCAACCAGGAATATAAATTAGATTATAAAATCAGTATTAGATTTGATAGATAAAGATAGAATTTAAATGATAAAGATATATTGAAAAAAGTATAATACTTAAAAATTATACCAAATAATTTCAACAAATATTATCATTATACATAATATTTCTATAAATGTTATAATAAAAGACTAACTTATAAAGAAATTCTTATACATAATAAATTAAATCCAGAAACATACATTGATAATCTAACTAGTGGGATTATACAAATGTAAATAATTCCCCTCAAACAAAATAATAAGATAACAAAGATGATTAGAAAAAAGATAAATTAATATAATTATAACTAATATATAAAAAATATATTAAAAATAAATTTGATATTTTTAGAATATAATTTTATTAATTATATTAAATTTTTAAATATATTTTGTATTTGTATATGTACTTTAATATGGTAAATAAATAAACAGAAAAAAAAAATTATTTATAATATATAAAATATATTATATGGATTATTAAAAAAAACATAAAAATATTTTAAGATACGATTATCTACAATGCACTTAATAATAAATGTAATAAAACAAAAACCCGTGGTATAATTGATAGTTGCAAAATATGTTCTTTTTAATATAATTTGTTTATATTTCTTCAAATTCTTTAGCTATTCTTAGTAATTGCGAACTATATGTGGTAGAATAAATACGAAAATTTACAACTCTTCGACATTTATGAAAATATTCATTTAGAGTATGTTTCGTTAATTAAAAGATGGTCCTTATTAAGCAGTTTGCGTCCGCTTATGTAGCGAGATAAGAATAGAATAGCAACACAGAGAAAGAGTAGAATTTTTTTTCTTTTTTTTTCGAATAATCATTGAGAAAAACTGTTTATTATTTGTTCGTTTAGAGGCTTAATCAAGGGCTTTGTCTAGTAGTTGTTTTCAGACACATTCTTTTTAGATATTAAATTTGTTAAATGTAGTATCAATTTATAAAATAAATCACTCTGGGTTCTCGTATTAAACAATAATTCATTTTGTTTTGATTTTTTTTTCACCTGTTTGTTCTTTTGTTTATTGGTACAAAAAAGATGATGATAATAATTGAGATTTGGAGCAAAAGTTTATCTATTTAAGTGACTTCTGTCTGCATCGCTAAAACAGTTCAATTTCTGTAATTTTCTGACGAATTTCCAAAACACTTCGTCAGGTCTCAACTGCTCTATTTCAAAATGCAATCAACTTTTTTTATGAATTTATTGGTTTTTAGTTAAACGCGACAGACTAGGTAAAACTTCAGAAATTTGGAAAAAGTTCTTGCCTTTTTCATTGTCGAGCACAAAATTGTAAAAGTATGTTCTGCTCATTAAAAGTACCTTCACTTTCAGATACTAGGAGAGTCGCAGATACTTAACTACGTCAGGTAGGTGGGATCCGGAGCCACCATTTGCTATTTTTTTATCTCCTTCACGATGCAGATCTCCCACATCTTTTTCGTAGTAGTCGAGCAGAAATACGATTTCGCTTTTGCTTTACTACGCGATTTCATTCAAATATAATTTTCTAAAAACTTGGCTATTTCAGATTCGCAATAGTAGAGAGACAATTCGATATTGTTTGATTTCCTGATGGGTAATTTTTTAAACATTTATAAGTGATTTTGCATTTTTGATATAGTGTAATAATTTATTTTTTTTTCCAAAAAGTTTTTACGATTTTAATCATGTGATATATCGTAACATATAGGGCTCATACTCTAGAAGTCTGTGATTTCAGTCTGCTAGTAAGTCAATTTTGCAACTTTTTTTTTTATTTATTAGTACCAAATCTGTTACTGAATTTTTTTCGCCTATATTTAGAACTTATGATGAAAGCAATTTTTAATATTGTGAAATATGCCAATAGGTTTTCCTGCTTTGTTAAAATCTCCACAAAGTGTAATATAGGAGCTGGCATTTTTTGTATTGAGATAGATGGATAAATTTTCTAGATTTTAAGGAGTTTTATCTTTCTAAAGATATTATTAAGATAGTCATTCACCACTATGATTTTAAACAATTCGTAAACTATTTAAATTATTACTATATCCTAATTATCCACCAAAATGGAAGGCATGATCTTAGTTAGTTAGGTCTGTTATGTTCATAATATTTAGATATACCTATTCCAACTACCGGTACTACTCACTTCATTCCGTTAAGAGATAATTTTTCTGTTATAGTAGATATGATATAGTAGGTTGGGGTGTTATAAAGTTAATAGCCTTATTTCCATGAGGTAAACAATGTGTGGTTTGAATTGTCATTATATATCCCTGGCCTGTCTACCAACCTAAATACATGCCTCCCTTCCTACTAATAGATATAAATATCTGCTGTTGCTATTGTTGCTAAATTTGCAATTCGTAGAACATCGAAACCAAGATTAAAGTCTTTTTAGGCTTTTGAAATAGTGATGATATGATATATGTGTTTAAGCAACATAAAACAATAAGAATAATAATAAAAATTAAGGGCGTATAATTGCTGATTTATTAATGCAATAATAAGTTATTTTTATTTTTATATTTTGAAGAGTTAATTAAATTTGAGTTTCAAAGAAAAATAAGTCCGTTCCAACTTCAAAAAATCTCTAAAATTTAAAGAGACTATAGTTATATATACCTACAGTATTGTTTCTGGATAGTTCTGTAGAAACTCTTTAGAGGTTTCGAAATGGACAAATAATGCTAAATGGCAAATATTTTAAAAACTAAATGTTTCATTGCCTGTATCAACGGCTAAATATGCTCTTCAATTTTGAAAAGCCTCTAGAAAACAACTTCTTAAAAAATATAGCTAAGAGAAAAAATCTAGTCTCACCATTCTTGAAATAAAAAGCAAATACATTTTGAAAACAGATTTCTTTTACTTTAAAGATCTGATACAATATTTTTCTGGGTTAGAATTTGTGAAGCATAATTTTATTGTAAAATTAAACAAAATAATATCATAAAAATTAAACGTGAAGACAAGGGCTGAAAAAAATATATAGAATTTGACAGAGAAATATGCACTTCAAGAAGCTTTTATATATAGTAAAATGCGCTTTATTTTAAACGAGTAATTTATAATTCACATTTTTTTTTAAAGTGCACTTAGACTTATTACTGCTCTTTGTAATTTTAGGAAAATATTAACAAAACTAATATTTGCTGTTAATACAATTGGTTTATCTTAATAATTTTGAAAATATAGTAAATTTTATGTATTTTTAGTGGTAGTTTGTATTTTTTGGCTTTTACTTATTAATTTAGTCTATAAAATCAGAACTCCATGATATAATATTTAAACCTTGGTTTATGGGTTTATGAATATGGAGTATATATATTGGTTTTTAGCCTTGCTTAGATTCTATTTTTGGAACTTTCTCAGAAATAAAAAAAGTTCAATTCAAGTCTTCTAAAACGCGTATCAATTTTATATCTTTCACTTAGAAAAGATTGAATTAATTCTTACTAATAAATTACTTGGATAATTTAGTTAAGACTTAACAAAATTTGAACTATTTAATAAACAAGTGTTTTATGTGTAGTAGCAATAGCAATATGCTTTTCATTTTAAATTAGTTTTTTTGGAAATTAAAAACTTATCATTGCAAAAAAAAGAAGGAAATAGTGTTAGAAAACAGTATATTAGAAAATAATTTATATAACTATAACAAGAATATAAAAATAAATAATCTACAACGATTTTCCCTAATCTTTCTATCTATAGTACAAAAAAATAATTTCACTTCGACTATCAAAGTCTAGCTTCACAATTTCCTAATTTCTTTTTGAACTCTTTAATTGTGAATTGTTTCACTTCCAGCTGTCTTTTGTGCTTCTACTTGGCTTGTAAGTCAACATTCGCTGATTTTTCTAAATTTTTAAATGAATCATACGCTCTCATTTTTGCTGCTACTCAATTAATTGATAATTTCGTATATTTTCCAAATTTCACTTTACTGGTGTCCTTATTTTTATTTCAAAATCACATTGTCCTTACTCATATATTCGTTTTAGGTCTATATAATGTGTTAATTCATCTTTTCGTACAATTTGTGAATTGATGCCAGCCAGTTTCTCAATTGCTATTTCTAAAAATATTACTGATTTCTAATGAGCATATTTTTTACTTTAGAATAGATCACATGTGGAATGTAATTCTTAGATTTTTTCCTGCTAGATAGAAAATTTATAGATTAATAATAATTTTTAATTGATCTTCTAAAATATTTTTCATTAGATGTTTTCAATCTTTAAAGCCAATATTTATGTATATTGTCCCTTTTTGCAGAAGAAAGTAGGTAAATTTCGATTTACCAGTTATTTTCGTGCTATCATTAAAGTCTTACTTTGCAATTCTTGATTGGTTAATTTCTAATCAAAAATACTTTGGTCTAATTTTCGTGCTTTTCTGTTTTATGTTGGTGCCTATACTTTTCTTTTTTGTGAACATTCTGATGCCTTCTGCTTTCTATAAATTTGATTTGAGGATTATGACTTTCAATTTCAGTACTCATAAATAAGCCATTTAGTGGAGATTCCGAAATTGATTATAATTGTATCTTTAACTCACCTGATGAGGTTTTATTGTTAGAAATTACAAGTACCTTGGAATTACATTTAACAACTTTGAGATAATTAAGGAACATTTGGATTTTATTAAGAAACGCTCAAATTACATATACGCTAAATCCAGATTGCTTTTAATAATTTTCTTTCGGCGAGGTGTTCTTGTAGTACATATTTATATTTAGAAACTAAATTTTTTGAGCTTCCTATTATTCTAAAACTTGCCATCTTGCACTCTTGACTGTACAGATACAACTTATAAATTTGTAAAAGCACCCCATTATTCAAAGCACTTTTACTTCAAGTTGTAGCGCTGATTTTCAAAATATTTTTCATTTTCCTTCATTATACAAATAAAATGAGATAAAATCTACGTGAAACAAATTTTCGACTCCCTGCTTGATAAATTTTAAGCTACTTTTTAAACTCTGAGCATTTTCACGAAATTTTTCAATTTTCAAGACGATATATCAGCAGCTTCTCTGAAAAGAAATTCGTCTATGGAAGTAATTATGTCAATAATAAGTTGAAATTACTTCATCAGAAAAAAGAAATTATTACACTTTTTGAGAAACCAACAGCTGTTTTCGTAACCGGAAGAAACTATCTTTGAAAGCAAAATAAACTGATTCTATATTTTATGGTTTTTTTCATTAGGAACGACTATTCTACTTATGATAGGATCAGAACTTTCGGCATTATTTTTCAGCATTTATTTTCTCCAAAAAAAAAAAGCAGAACCTTCTACTAATATTCTTATAACTTCTACAGTCTGATTGATCACAACTTCTTCAAAGAATTTCAAAAAAAGAATCCGTATTAAATCCTGCGCTCCGCTTATAAGCTTAAAATAGTGTACAATCTTCTTTTCTTTTTGTTCGCGATTTGAAAACATTTAAAGGAGTTAGATGTTACTGTGGCCATCATCTTTCAAATTCAGGTTTTCTTACAGTTCAAAGTTTCTCAAAGATTATATAGGGAAAGCCTTCATTCGATTCATTGCTATTTTAACATCTGTTTCTCAACCACAACAAATTTTAAAAAGTCCATCGATAACCAGTTATTCTTATTTTTTTACTAGTCTCTCCAAAAATAGCTGTTTCTTGATTTTCCCTTGCTTTTTCTATATATAATTTCCTTATGTCCTCTAATCATGAACCCAGTTTCCACTCTTCATCTTCTTAACACTCCCTATCTTATTGTTTTTCTTATGCAAATTGAACTAAGGAATTTAAATGATTGTTAAGTTGTTACTCATTTTTAAACTGTGCAACTTTAACTCCGATAAAACAGTGAAAAAAGCTATTTTAAAACTTTTTCTATTTCTAAATTTCTGAGTAAAATACTCATTCCCTGGGTTAATTTTAGTTTTTAAAGAAAAGTAAAAATCAATTTATTTATTTATTCCTATTTACCTGTCCTTGTTTAAAATAAATCAACATGATCTGAGCTCTAAAATTTGATTCGATTCAAAGAAGAAAAGCAATCATTGGCAATGTTCGCAGAGTAGTATGAGTAGTTTTGTTTGAGAAATTCTAAAACGCACTAGTTTAGTCCAAGTCCTTCCCTTTTATGTTAAGATCTACTTACTGTCTACACACCCATTTCTTTGCAAATATGAGCTTTGTCACTAGCTCTATTAATTCAATAATTTTCTTCTTTTACTAACTGATCATCTTACAAGTCAAAAATATCAATCATAACTCCTCCTTTTTCTGCGCCGATTAAAACTTCATCTAAACAGAGAAGTTTTAGCGCCTTTTTCAGCTGCTGTGGCAAATCTATTTTTTGACTTTTGAGGAAATTTCAAAATGCTTAGTCTAGTAGTTGTTATCAGACACATTCTTATTAGATCCTGATTTCAGTAAATGCAGTTGTAATGTTCACTCTGGGTACTCGAAATAAACAACGATTTGTTATATTTGAGTTATTTTTACCTGTTTGTTCTTTGATTTATTGGTACAAAAAATATTATGTTAATCGTTGAGATTTGGCGCAAAAACCTATCTATTTTAGCGACTTCTGTCTGCACCGCTGAAACCGTTCAGTTTCTGTCATTTTCTGACAAATTTCCAAAACACGTCACCAGCGCTCAAATGTTCAACTAACTACACCAAACAACTTTTTTTCTGAATTTATTGGATTTTAGATTCGCGCGACAGACTGGGGAAAATTTCGGAAATTTGGAAAAATTTCTTGCCTTTTTTATTGTCGAACACAACAAGATCGTCAAAGTATGTTCTGCTCATCAAAAGCCCCTTCACCTTCAGATACTCGTCGAGTGTCAGATACTTCACAAGTCAGGCAGGCGGGATCCGGAGGCACCCTTTGCTAATTTTTTATCTCCTTCACGATGCAGATTGCCCACATCTTTTTCGTAGCCGTCGAGCAGAAACACAATTTCGCTTTTGCTTTTCGACACGACTTCATTCAAATAATATTTTCTAAAAAGTTGGCGATTTCAGATTCGCAATAGAAGCGAGACAAGTCGACGTTGTTGGATTTTCTAATGGGCGAGGTGTAGGCAACATGAAACAATAAGAATAATAATAAAAAATAAGTGCATAAAATTGTTGATTTTTTATGTATTAATAAGATAAATATAGGAATTTAGTATTAGGTTATTTTTTTCTTTATATTTTGAAGAGTTAATTAAATTTAAATTTCAAAGAAAAATAAGTTGGTTTCAACTTTCAAAAATCTCTAAAATTTAAAGAGACTATTGTAATGCCTACAGTATCGCTTCTGGATAGTTCTGTAGATACTCTTTAGAGGTTTCGAAATGGACAAATAATGCTAAATAACAAATATTTTAAAAACTAAATGTTTTCAATATCTGTATAAATGTCTAAATGCTCTTCTATTTATTCGAATTTCGAAAATCCTCTAGAAATCAGCTTCTTATAAAACTATAGCTAATAGGAACGTATTTACGTTTGAAAATAGATTTCTTTTACTTTTAAGATATGATATATCATTTTTCTGGGCTTAAAATTTCTGAAGCTTAATTTTATTGTAAAATTAAACAAAATAAAGTAATAAAAATTAAACGTTAATACAGAGAGAGAGGCAGAAAATAAAATATAGAATTTGACAGAGAAATGTGCACTTCAAGAAAGCTTTTATATATAGTAAAATGCTCATTATTTTAAACGAGTAATTAATAATACACATTTTTTTTTAAAGTGCCCTTAGACTTATTACTACTGCTCTTTGTAATTTTAGGAAAAGAATTAACAAAACTAATATTTGCTGTTATTACACTTGATTTGTCATAGTAAATTTGAAATTATAGTAAATTTTATGTATTTGTTATGGTAGTTTGTATTTTTAGGCTTATTAATTTATTCAGTAAAATCAGAACTCCATTATATAATCTAAAAACTTTGGTTTAAAAAATGGAGTGAATATATTTGTTTATAGCCTTGGTTAAATTCTATTTTTGGAAACTTATCAGAAATAAAAAAGTTCAATTCAAGTCTTCTAAATACTGCAAAGCGAAAACGCTTATCAATTTTTATATTTTTCTCTTAGAAAAGATTAAATTAATTATTACTTATAAAATTACTTATTTACTTAAAAAAAGATAATTTAGTTAAGACTAAGCGAAATTTGAACTATTTAATAAACAAGTGTTTTATGTGTTGTAGCAATGGCTATATACTTTTCATTTTCAGTTAGTTTTCTTAAAGACTCTGGAAATTAACAATGTATCATTGCAAAAAAAAAAAGATAAGTACAAACTTATTTATCAAACAAAAGAAATTCTGAAAAGAAAAAGTAATGGAGATAGATAGATAGAAAATTTAAAGTTAATCAAAATTTTAATTGATCTTCTAAAATATTTTTCAATTAGATGTTTTCAATCTTTAAAGCCAATATTTATGTATATTGTCCCTTTTTTTCAGAAGAAAGTAGGTAAATTTTGATTTACCAGTTATTTTCGTGCTATCGTTAAAGTCTTACTTTACAATTCTTGATTGGTTAATTTCTAATCAAAAATACTTTGGTCTAATTTTCGTGCTTTTCTGTTTTATGTCGGTGCCTATACTTTTCTTTTTTGTGACATTATCTGCTTTCTATAGATTTTATTTGAGGTATTCGATATTATTATGACTTTCAATTTCAGCACTCATAAATATGGCATTTAGTAGAGATTCCGAAATCGATTATAATTGTATCTTTAACTCATTTGATAATGTTTTAAAGTCTTTCTATTTATCTGAATCTTATCAAATCCACGAAGTCCAAAACCGTAGCTAGCATCTTCAATAAGGACGATTTTTCCTCCTCCTCATCAATCTATCTTGATTTAATCTGAATGGAGAGTATGATATCGAATTAATTTATAGAATAACATCTATCTACGAAGGGAGTCTATTTATTGAGATCTCCTCATCACACCTATGGTTCCCAAGAGTAAGTCAATCAATATATAAATCGCTCTCTTAAAGAAGCCATCTGTACCAAATTTCAACCCATTCATTATAAATAATACTATAAAACCTCCACTCCCAAGTAGTCTCTTCCTCAAATGGGGCTTTCAGTAATTTTCTGGATTAAGGGGAGCACACAAATAAATTAATTTTCTTATTCTTCATCTATCATTAAAGACATATATTTTAAATTTTGATTTAATAATATTCTACGACTTTGATTCAACTTACCTTTATAGTTATACCTCTAAATCTGTTACTTGTAGCATAGACACATTTGACAAATTTTCGTTGCATTTTGTTGAATATTTCGTATGCTTTATAATCACCTACTGGAAACTTACTTTATTTTCTGCTACTGTATATATTATTTGCTGAACTGTAATGTCAAGCTTATAGTTCAGTGGTGGAGAAGATTTATGAAATTTAAATTTTATTTTTCAATTTTTTCTAACCAGGGTTATCATGAAGACTATCTTTCTCTATGAAATTTTTCCTTTTCATTTTTCTTCTTTTTTGAATTTGTCTTGTTATATGGCCTTTATTGTTTAATTATCACTGTAAAAATAAGAATGCTTTGCAACAGTTACCAAGCTTGTAAAAAGCTGAAATATATCAACAAATTTTCTGAATAATAAATGAAATATTTTTGACTAGTACTTAATTTTTATTTCAAAAATAGCTTTCGCCTGATGATACTACTATTTTCCTCTTACCTCTATTATTGTAAGAAGCTGATTCTATTAAATATTTTTTACATTTTTATATTGTTATTGATGTTGCTTATATTAAATTGTTTTGTAAAGTTTCACTATCAGCAAATTCAGCAATAACAACAAATTAAGTTTAAAAGAAGTGAACCAAAATTTAGTTTGCAAAAAATTGCCTTAAAATTTGCATTTAATCAACAAAAATTTTTTCTTCTGAGTATGCTTTCTTATTTATAATTCACATTGTTTTTGAAAGTGCCAGCTGATTTCTGGCAGCTCTTTGAAAATTTACCTAAAAGAAAGTAAGCGCATTTAGCCATGTCTGCCTTAGCTAAAAAACACTCGTTTTCAAACTTCAAATTTCTTGTCATAATTTTCCATTCTCAACAGTTTTTTGGAACCTCTACAAAATTTGCTGGAAATATATATGTGGGTAGTTAGGTAAGTAGGTAGGTAGGCTGAGGGCGAAGTTAAGTCTGAATAACAAACACGATAATTCTTTTTTTTCCAACACTGCATAATCATAATGGATATTTTTCTTTTGCATTAGGTGGATCAACTAAAGAGGTATACTTTTCCATTTTTTCATAGCATTTGCATCATTCTTTTTAATTGGTAATTTATTCAGTTTAATTATTTCTGCCTCCTTTGACGTAATGATAATATCTAATATTGCGTAATCTATGTAAAACTATACAATCATGCAATATTTATTACACTCCTAATATCCAGATTTCATAGAGCAAGCAAAGCTGATTTATCACTAATAATAACTATTCCTTAATAACTTGAATTAACACAAGTAATTAGTAATTCCATCTAATAGTGGTGGTTAATAACTTTACACTTCCTTATTTATCATTTTTTATAATGAATATTCCTATAACACTTTTTACACACATATATCAACTTTATTTTAAAGGATATGGTGTTTTCATTTTCGAAATGTTTAAGATAATCACTTTATAGTAACTATTCTGCCATCGAATCTGAATCTGAATATTAATTTTATTTTTTACTATTTTTTTAATTAAATTATTAATTTTTTGAATCATTTATTTTGAATGGGCAAATTGATTTCTGATGATTCTTTGAAATTATCCATGAAAAGAAGCATTTTTGTCGTTGCTACAAATATTTTCAGCTCTAGTATTTAAATACTTCAAATTTCGTAAACATTAATTTCCATTTACAAACTGCTTGCTTATAGAGAATTAGTTAATAGTACTTCATAAGAGTATAAATAATGAAATTTATCTTCAAATAGATATTAGATATTAAAAAGTTAATGAGAGAAAAATATTTAAGAAGAATCAAGAACGGGAGAATTAAATCATAGAATAATGAACTAAATATAACTTTTAAATAAAAAATTATGTAAAATGATCTAATTCTCAATAATGTTCTAAAAATTCCTAGTCTTATTTAAATCCTATATCCTAAATGGATAATTAAATCAGATTGCCCAAATTAATAAGATCTAACGATATCAGATGCTGATGAAATTCTAATCAATGAAGTAATAAGATAATATTTCATAGGACTTTTTAGTTTTATTTTTATTTAAAATTTTTAGTAAATCATTTATAATTCATATCTATACAGATCTATAAAATAATATTTAATATATAGTATTTGTATTGTATTTGATTGAAGTAGCTTAAATTAACTTATTTTTGAAAGGTTCCACAAGCAGAAAATTAAATAGCAATGCCAGCAAACTAAGTTTCAAAAAAGTTAGCCAAAGCAAATCAATAAACTAAAATTTTTTTTTCTCATGAATATACTTTCTAATTTATAATTCACATAGTTTTTGATAGGGTAAACTGATTTCGGTTGGCTATTTGAAATTTTAGGTAAAAAAAAGTGCTAATTAAAAACACTCCTTTTTTAACTTCGATTTTCTCATCATAATTTTTTGATTTCTAAACAGAAATCGAACATCTGCAGAATTTTCCGTAAATATTTTTAAGGTTGTTAGGTAAGTAGGTAGGTTTAGAAAGTAGTTAAATGATAATTCTTTTCAATCCAACATTGCATAATCATAATTTGTATTTTGGTTTTGGAAGATTGATAAATTTGGTATAATTTGAGGAGTATGCCTTTGAAGTTTTAAGAAATTTCACAGCTATTATTGTTGATAATTCAAATTTCATATTTTCACTTTTTCTGCTTTTTCATATCATTAGCATCATTTTTATTAATGGAGATTTATTTGATCTAAATTTTTAATATAACTCTCACAAATTAACAAATTAATCATGAAAATAAAACTTTACCTCAAAAAATAGATAAATAAAGACCCTCCCTTCTAGTAGAACTTTGAACACATCTAGAAAGTCCAAAAAACTTTAGTCTCCATTAAGAGCGATTCCTCTTCACTAACCTCAGAATAAGTTTAGGAAAACATAATGATGTATCAGCTGATAGAATCATCATCAACCTCAATGAAGAGAGTATATATATTCCAGTTTCTTTAAAGCAAATAGAAATAATAAGAATGGTGGAGAGTTCGTCCATGTTATATCGTCATCTCAAAAAAGCCATTGCTACAAAATACTCAGCCCTATTCTCCTTGGGAGACTCAGCAATAAAATGAAATTATTAGGATTACGGAGGACTTTCTCATAGCATTACTTTTTGAAATTCATTTTAAAATTTAATGATAATGAAGAAGAAAAAAACAACATATCACTTTCATGAAAATAAAACTAAAACTAAAAATCAAAAATTTATTTATAAGATTTTTTTTAAAACAACTTTGGGACGATTAAGGAACATTTGGATTTTATTAAGAAAGACTCTAATTATATATACGCTAAAACCAGATATTTTGTTAAAGATCTCAGTTTTGAAAACCAAGTCCTGGTATTGTAAGTTTATATCCGTACATATTTCCTCTATATGGCATCAATCCTACAGACCTAGCCTCTAGAAATATAAAATAGTTTTCACAGCCTTTGGAGAATGAGTTATAAGCAGTTTATGGGTCTTCCAAAAAATATGTCCTTTAGAATAAAAGACCAGATCTTCGAATAGGCTTTCAACAATGAAAATTTTATGAGAGCTAAGAATTTAAGAAGGATAGATGAAAGATTTAATGACGAGTGTCACAACTTCGTTGACTTTTAAGAATACAAAAACATTTTACAATATTCTGCAATTGTGAAATTCCTACCCCAAATAACTTTAAAAGACTATTTTACTACAAGAAATACTTGTGTAGATAGATGACATCAATCCCATCTCACCCTTAATGTGATTCTTTAACATTTTGGTAAGGATATAGATACCTTCCTTTAAGATGAATTAAATATAAACCTGAATTCATTATAGGAAAAATCCAAATTATCAAGAAATTAAAAGAGTAAACTTTATGGAAAAAGATAAGAAAATGTACAAAAAATTGCGTTCATTTTAAAATCAGTAAAAAACTAATATGATCCCTAATAGCGTGCATAGAATTCCCAGTATCCACAAATATGTAGAGAACACCAACCTTGATAATTATTTCTTGAAGTAGGTTGATGACACTATATGGGATTTAATGATAAATCATCCTTAAAACAAAACCCCCCGCATTAACTTACTTAACTTCATTTTTAAAATTCTATTTATTTATTTAAAATCTGAATTACTTAAATAAATGTATGTTGTATTGTTTATTTTATTTTATGTTTATATACTCGTAACTAGGTAAAAAAAATTTAAAATATACTTACACAATAAATTAAAAATAAATGCAAAAAAGAAAAATTATAATTAAAAAAAAGCAAATTTAAATTAGAAATTACTTTTGAATAAAGAAATATAAAAAATAATAATAATATTTAAAAATATAAATATTAAATAAATGATCTGAAATAAATTTATTTATTAGTTAAGAATTTAAGTTATTAAATTAATTTTCTAAATTAAATATATCATATATCATTACTATCATCACTCTAAATAATCCTATTAAAATGAATTAAGTTAATTGTTTTATATAGTAAAGAGTTTATGTTTATGGCATAATTACTGAAATAAGTTAAATATTTAAAAAATATTTATATTAAAAAAGGAAAACAAATATGATTAATTTTTGTAGTGAAATTCTATTTTTAACATAATAATATTATCTCCAAATTAATAAATTAGTTCCCTAAATATATGTTTAAATAAGTTAGGTTTGCCAGTTTTTCAAGTGATTTTCCGAATTAAGTACATCCTTTCTAACCAATTTTATTATACCTATTAAAATTAATTAAGTTAATTGTTTTAAGAAAAATTCAATATTTCATTAGATTGTAAGAATAATAAACGAAAAAACGAATTTGATTTGTTATTTGTGGTTAAATTCTATTTTTAACATTATAATAATATTTTCAAATTAATTAAATTAGTACCTTAAATTAACGTTTAAAGAGGTTAGGTTTGTGAGTTTTTCAAGTGATTTTCCTAATTAAATACAACCTTCATCTCCAATTGAATTGTAACTATTAAAATTAAATAAATTAATTGTTTTAATCTGTAAATAACAATATATGTATGGTATAAATGGAGTAGATAATACATTTAAAAATTAAAAATAATTTCATTTGTAAATTTATTTCTTAGAAATTTTTTGATTTTTAATATAAAAAAAATCAGATTAATTAGAAAATGAATAATAATAAAAAAATTAATATCTTTAAATATTTATTGATTTGTTTTTTGTAGTAAAATTCTATTATTAACATGATAATATTATTTTCAAATTAATTAAATTAGTACCTTAAATTAACGTTTATAGAGGTTAGGTTAGGTTAGTCAGTTTTTCAAGTGATTTTCCGAATTAAGTACATCCTTCCTAATCAATATTATTGCTCCTATTAAAATTAATTGTTTTAAACTGTATATAAGAATATATTAAGGATATAAATGGAGAAGTTAATCTAGTTAAAAATTAAAAATCATTTCACTTGTAAATTTATTTCTCAGAAATTTTGTGATTTTTGATTTAAAAATAATCAGATTTATTAGAAAATGAAGAAAAATAAAAAATTAATATCTTTAAATATTTGAGAAGTTTTTCCTCTCAAATTAAGAAAAATTCAATATTTCTTTAGATTGTAAAAATAATAAACGAAAAAACGAATTTGATTTGTTATTTGTGGTTAAATTCTATTTTTAACATTATAATATTATTTTCAAATTAATTAAATAAGTACCTTAAATTAATGTTTAAAGAGGTTAGGTTTGTAAGTTTTTAAAGTGATTTTCCTAATTAAGTACATCCTACATCATATATTTTATTGTCCCTATTAAAATAAATGAAGTTAATTATTTTAAACTGTAAATAACAATATATTTATGGTATAAATGGAGAAGATAATCCATTTAAAAATTAAAAATCATTTCATATGTAAATCTGTTTCTCAGAAATTTTCTGATTTTTGATTTAAAAATAATCAGATTTATTAGAAAATGAAGAAAAATAAAAAAATTAATATCTTTAAATATTTGGCAAGTTTTTACTCTCAAATTAAGAAAAATTCAATATTTCTTTAGATTGTAAGAATAAAAAACGAAAAAACGAATTTGATTTGTTATTAGTGATTAAATTCTATTTTTAAAATTATAATAATATTTTCAAATTAATTAAATTGGTTCCTTAAATTAACGTTTAAAGAGGTTGGGTTTGTAAGTTTTTCAAATTATTTTCCGAATTAAGTACATCATTCATCACGAATTTTATTGATTCTATTATAATAAATGAAGTTAATTATTTTAAACTATAAATAGCAATATATTTATGGTATAAATGGAAAATATAATCCATTTGGAAATTAAAAAATCATTTCATTTGTAAATTTGGTTCTCAGAAAATTTATGATTTTTGATTTATTTAAAAAAAAGATTTATAGGAAAATGAAGAAAAATAAAAAATTATATCTTTAGGCAATTCTATTTTTAACATAATAATATTATTTCCAAATTAATTAAATTAGTACTAAAAAATAACGTTTTTAGAAGTTAGATTTGTGAGTTTTTCAAATGATTATTAGAATAAATGACGTCCTCATAACAAATTTATTAGATACTATTAAAATTAATATAATTAATTATTTTAAACTTTAAATAATAATAAATTTAAAGTTTAAATGGAGAAGATAATTCATTTAAAAATTAAAAATCATTTCATTTGTAAATTTGTTTCTCAGAAAATTTCTGATTTTTGATTTATTTAAATAAATAGATATATTATAAAATAATTAAAAATATAAAAATTAATAACATTAAATATTTGGAAAGTTTTTTCCTCTCAAATTAAAAAAAATTCAATATTTCTTTAGATTGTAAGAATAATAAAGGAAAAAACTAATTTGATTTGTTTTTTGTAGTGAAATTCTATTTTTAACATAATAATTATCTCCAAATTAATTAAATTAGTACTTAAAATTAACGTCTAAAGAAGTTAGGTTTGTTAGTTTTTCAAGTGAATTTCCGAATTAAGTACATCCTTCATAACCAAATTCATTGATACTATTAAAATTAATTAATTTAATTGTTTTAAACTGTAAATAACAATATATTTATTGTATAAATGGAAAATATAATCCATTTAGAAATTAAAAAATCATTTCACTTGTAAATTTATTTCTCCAAAATTTTGTGATTTTTGATTTAAAAATAATCAGATTTATTAGAAAATAAAGAAAAATAAAAAAATGAATATCTTTAAATATTTGGCAAGTTTTTCCTCTTAAATTAAGAAAAATTTAATATTACTTTAGATTGTAAGAATAATAAAAAAAAGGAAAAAACTAATTTGATTTGTTTTTTGAAGTGAATTCTATTTTTAACATAATAATATTATTAAAAAATTAATTAAACTAGTACTTTAAACTAATGTTTAAATAAGTTAGATTTGTGAGTTTTTCAAGTGATTTTCCGAATTAAGTACGTCCTTCCTAACAAATTGAATTGTGACTATTAAAATTAATTAAGTAAACTTTAAATAATAATAAATTTAAGGTTTAAATGGAGAAGATAATTAAAGAATATTCGATTCAAGATTAATCTTACAGAATATAGCGTACCCATATACATATATACTGTTAAAGCCAAATTACTCCAAATGTGGTACTAAGCTCAGCCTTTAAGTATATAGCATTAAGATTTAATCATATGTTTTAAAATTATATGAAGTTATATATGGACAAAAATATAACTAGACTTATTACTCATGAATGTGTAAACATAGAATTAGTTCCACTCAAATTCATCTTCAAGACAGCTATAGAATTTGGTTTAAAGATGAATGAAAAAAAAAGGAATATAAAATTTTTATAAAAAAAAACAGAAGTGCCTGTATAGAGGTATTTCTTTTGTAGAGAAAATATATAGGCCATTTTAGAAAAAAATTCTTCAAATTATTTTTATTAAAATTTAGTTCCATTTTATGAAAATTTGAAATTTTGTGAAATACAAATGTTTACTTATTAATTTCTGAGAATTTTCGCTAATTTTGGAAATAATTATATTGTATTTTATTTAATATATTATATAAGAAGATTATGATTTATAAAAAACTAAATAATTTAATCCATTTTAGAAAAAATAGACTCAATTTTTAAATTAATAAGGTAAACTTTAAAAAACCAATATCATCTACTAATTATTAATATAACAAGTTTGAAAAATTCTTTGTTAAAATGGCAATAAATTCTTTAGAATTGTATTTAACAATTTTCGGGACGATTAAGGATCCTAAAAAAGTATATTAGCTTTGAGAATCAATTCCTGGTAAGGTTGCTATATACCCTTCCCTTCTTCATATATATTGTACCTATACTGTAGACTCAATTTGAAAGAGTTTGATAGCCTAAAAAAATGAGTTTTTTAAAATAATGAAATTTATCATTGAATAGATTAAAGATATAGAACGTTAATGAAATGAAAAAATTTATAAAGAATCAACAAAAGATTTAACTTAGAGTTTTAAGAATTTATTAACTTTGAAGATTTCTAAAATATTATAAATATTTTATTATTCTAAAAGTCTAAATTTTAGCCAAATAACTTTTAGAAACTGTTCCAATATCAGAAAATTGTGAAGAAGATGCCTCATATCCCAATTTTCCCATAAATTTATCTTTAAATTTTCAGAAGGATATATTATTTTTATTTTAGATGAATTAAGCTTATATTTATGTTCCCAAAAGAAGGATATATTATTCGAAGATTAAGAAAATTAGATAAAAAAGGAAAGTGTGAATTAAATATTATATCTGAACTGTTTTTAAAAAAATTCTAGTAAAACATTTATATTTCATATTAATATAAATCTATAATAATAACGAGAACATATAACTGTAACTTGATACTTGAATATTATTGTAAAGTAAATAAATTAAATAATAAAAATTTAATTTTACTTATATTAAAACTTTGGATGAAAAATTTCAATAAGATTAATAAACTTCTATTAAATGATAATATAGCAATAATTCAAAAAAAAATTTTGAAATTAATTTATTTCCAATTTATCGCTATTACCTTAATAATTTAAATATATCAGTATTTATTTAGTTTTATTATAATTTGTTGAGAATTCAACCTAATTTTTAAATGATTAAGTAGTATTTGATTTAGTGTATTTTATAAAGAGGTTATCACATAATTTTTTTTTTTTTACCGTTTAAATGACATACACTATAAATGAAATATAATATAAGCAACAACAAAGTTATATTATATATTTAAAAATAATAAGTAATAAATGTATCAATCAGAGTAATGAATTAGATTCCTTGATGGTTGGTATCTCTTCTTTTAATAAAATCTTATTAGTTGAATCTAGTAACCTATGGATTAGTCTAAAGTTTAGTCTATTTTGTACTGAATAACTTACCTTATATTTATCACTTAATTAATATTTTATTAATCTAATTAATTATTAACAAATAGACTCAATTGTTGAAAACTATCAGGCTAACTTAAAAAATCAATACTATTAATAATTTATATATATAAATAATTTGAAAATATTTTATTGATTTTACTATATTAAAATATTGAATAAAAAATTGCGATATATAAATGCTAATCAAATTTGTATGATTAAGACTTATTTAAGTTGAGCAGCTTAATGTATTAATTATTAAAGCATATGATATATATTAATAAAATAAAATATTTCAATAATAAAATTATCAATAGATTAGTCATATTAATTTTATTTATATATAAATAATATAATATATGGTGTTTAAAGTGATTAATAATTAATTAAAAAAAAATAAAAACTAATCAAATAATCAAACATAAAAACAAATAAATAAATAAAAAATATAAAAAATTTAATAAACAAATAAAAAAACAAACATTCAATCAATCAATCAAAAGACAAACTAATAAATAAATAAATATTTAGCATAAATAATGGGAAATAGTTGTTTTACTAAGAAGAATATATAATTATTAAATAATAGTATATCTTAAATGTATAATAAGAATTAGTGGCTTAGAAATAATTATTTGTTACAATAAAAGTAAAAAATGAAAGGATAATAAATAAATATATGGTTTAATAAATATATGAGAAATATGTGCCAAAATACATTAAATAAGAATTAAGAGAAATAGAATAAGTAAATGAGTATTATTAGCTAATGAAATAAGAATCAATTTAGGTAAATATTAAATAATCTAATATAATATATTGTAATATTAGATATTATGGTGATTTAATCTGACAAAATCATATTATAAGAATTAATTTATAGATAAATAATAAGTAATACTATATTTTAATATAATTTTTTAATTTTTTTTAATAAATAAATTTTAAATGTATGATTAATAAATAATGATTAGAAAATAAAATAAATGTATTATTATCATTAAAATATTATAAATTTCTAAACCATAAAAGATCAAACATTCACAAATTTAAAAATGAAATAATTTAGTCAATTTTACTTTTATTTTTAAAATAATCATTTACTTCCATTATTTATTATACCCCATAAATATTAAATAATTATAAATAAAATGTAAAACTAAAAAATTAATTAAAATATAAAACTAAAATATTAATTATTATTAATAGGGAACATAATATTGGTTAGGAAGGATGCACTTAATTTGGAAAATCACTTGAAAAACTTACAAACCTCACATATTTAGAAATTAATTTATGGTAATATTATTATTATGGAGAAAATTATTTATTATGTAAAATTCAGCTTCAAAGAAATAGCAAATTTTGTATCCTTTGTTTTATTAATTTCATAATTAAAAAATATTGAATGTTTTTTTATTTTAAAATTTATGAGGATATTAATATATATTATTATCATATTATAATTAATAATTGCTTTTCTATAGCATATTTAATTTCTACAAATCTCAAAACCATAAAAGGCAAACAAACATTCGCCAATTAAAAAATGAAATAATTTCGTCAATTTTACTTTATATTTGAAAATAATCATTTACTTCCAATATTATTATACTCCATCATTATTAAATAATTATAAATAAAATGTAAAACTAAAAAATAATTATTTTAACAGGAGAAATAATATTGGTTAGGAAGGATGCACTTAATTAGGAAAATCATTTGAAAAACTTACAAACCTTACTTCTTTAAACATTGATTTAAGGTACTATTTTTATATTATGGAGAAAATTATATTTATTATTGAAATTTAAGCTTCAAGAAATAGCAAATTTTTCTGCCTTTGTTCTATTAATTTCATAATTAAAAATGTTGAATGTTTTTTTATTTTAAAATTTGTGGGGATATTAATTATATATTATAATATAACATTCTTCAAAAAAAATGATTAAAAAAAATGTTATGCTAGGTATTTTAAGAATTAATCTGTAAATATACTATATTGTTTAATTTTCTTGAATTTATTTTTCTTTTTTGGTAAATGAAATTTGAGGATCAATGAATCAAACAAAATTTATTTTTAAAAAAATAGATTGAAAATAGCATATACTTTATATATATTAAGTAAAATAATAATTTTTTTTCAAACAAATCATTAATTTTCAAAAAAAAAAAAACTATGTGATCAAAAAATAATAAAATCACTAATCAATATATGAAGAAAAATGTGAAAAAAACAAAAATAAAACAAAATTAAATTTTTTGAAAAATTTTTTTATTCATTTATTTTGAAGAAAGTTATATTATAATTAATAATTGCTTTCTATTGCATATTTAATTTCTACAAATCTCGAAACTATAA